>JAHPZR010023287.1:87500-93581 GCA_019787425.1 Platygyra sinensis
AAAGGGCAAACCCAAAAGTTTTTTTAAGTACTTTTTTTTGCACTGTGCACATCATTATTGGTAGATTTGATATTTTTCCATGTTTTGGTGTACATGAATACTAAGCTAAACAATTCATATGAAAAATAATGTATCTGAAACAAGACAAAACACAAATTATACTAGTTAAGTTAGTATTGAACCACAACATAGTTTAACAATAGAACTTGACTAGCTAATGACTATAATTATTTTTAAGTACATGCACTGCAATTAGCTAAACTTGAGATAAATGAATTCCATCATATTAAACAGCAAATTTTCAATAGCCCACTGCAGAAACGTGAGAGGACTGGGGTGAGTTTCCTATATTGATTGGATAGAAAATCTAAACATTTCAACTGAAATTCTACTAAATGATAAGCAATCCAGCCAAGTTTAAGAGTTTTCAGCGGAAAATTATGCAAACGAAAGCCTTGCAAAAGTGGCAAAATTCCATACAAACCCTTATAATTTTGTGGCTTGTCTACCCAATCGATACAAACTTTCTATTTTAGGTGACATTTGAAGAGCTACCAATTTGCCATTTTCCTCCTCTAAACACCTCTATTCTTGGTTAAGACTCTCAAATTTAGTTGTTTTTTTCATTTGAATATCTTAGTTTTTCAAACAAACAGAAAACAACCATACTCTTTCCCAGGCCTCTCACGTTTCTGCAATGGCCTATGTTTAGCCCCCAATTGCAAGTTGATTAGCTAAAGGATTGGTAACCTATCAATTAATCTTGGTGTTCCTGTGGTTAAGTAACCTATATACCAATACCAACCTTAGTTGGTCTAGCAGGGATACCAGGTAATGCTACCTCTGTTGCTGTACTGATGTTTGTATCACTTCCACGCTGGTCTGTATTCTGCTTCTCTTTTGTTAACTTTAATCTTTTAACCTCTTGTTCTTCTTTACTGGTCAAAAGATCTCCAATGGAATCACTTCCTGTTGCACCAAGCTGAATAAGCAAATGTAACTTTTAATGCTCTATGCACACATTCAGAAATGAATGAATGATGTTTCTGGCAAAAGCACACTCAGGTTTTTACATAAACCATTCAGTCCTGTCTTGTGGTATATATACCAGTAATTATATTAACATGGCATTTATAGGATAAGATGACTCAAAGCTTGCATAACTTGTTAGCAAATATAGGATGGCAAAGATAATCATACATGGTAAGAAGTTATCAGCACAATTTATATACAAATTACCGGGATTGGCAGGGCCGTGTGCCATGTGTATAATTGGCGCATAAAGCTACGAAATGAAAGTATCAAAGCACCTGTGACCAGGCCTCCGATACCCATAGCCATGAAACATCTAGTAAAATATACACTACTTTGTGGAAAGGTTTTTTTGCTCTAAAAGCGTTCATTATCTCTAGACCCCTTACTCAGTCTCTGCTCAAAAACTAAGTTCTTGCTCAATCCATGTGCTTTCTGTTTTCAATGATGGCCAGTTAATTTGAATATGTTTTGCATGCTGTAATAGTATGCCTCCAAAAGTAAAAGTTCCAAAATTGGAAAAGGTTGCTGCTGTTTCAATTTGCATCTCTCAGTGATGTTGATGTCACCCTACTTGAGTTGAGTTTAGTCAGTTCCAATTCAGAATGTCTAGTTTAACCTCAATGACAGGTTGTATAGCTTGTTTTAGCTATGTTATGTGACTGTACACTTTGACTTAGCTTGAAGTCCACTAAAAAGTATAAAAGAACAACAATCAATTGCAAGAATTACAAATCATTTGTCAATTTTTTTAAGATAACAGCACACATTCTCGCGTCCTCATTGGTTAATTTTTATCGTCAATAAGCGGACAGACACATGAATTTATAATTTATGCGATGCATTAACAAGTAAGAGCAGACAATTTGACAATTTGTTATCGTAAAAAAACAAATTGACGTCAGTTTTTCACGCATCTGTCTTGTTATTGACAATGAATTTCATCATAACATTATCAAAGTAGTATGTGGATCCACTCAGCTATCGCCTTAATTTTGTGGATGCAGAGCTACTTTGACAATATTATGACGAAATTCATGATCAATAACAGAACAGACACATAAAAAAACTGGCATCAATTTGTTAAAGGGCCATTTGCATGTATTTGTAAACCCTATTGGCCCAAACGTTTTATAAATGGCCCGTGACTTTTCTTTGCCACGGGCCATAGGCTCATTTGCCTGTTTTACCTTCCCTGATCCTTGAAGTTATAACATGCCTCACAATGAAAATATAATCGTCAGATAAGCTTATTATTTTGCGAAAATATACTTGTGCATGAGATTGCGGCATAATATTCGTTCAAACACTGTAGAAGATTCATCTGCTGCCTCATAATGTCACTGTAAGTACTTTTTACCTGTTGTGCAAGAATTTGTCGTCGAAGCTTCGACTTTTCTTTGATCTGTTTTAATCTGTCACCCATCTTTTTCGCACTAAAAATAATGTGCTTTCCTTAGAGAACCGCCATTTTGAGCTTTGTAACCATGAAGCTTTGTCACCAGGCCTTTCTTGGCGGGAACTTGGCGTCCAGGCCAAGTCGGCTCGATGGCCGAAGGACAGAAGATCAAAGATTGATGTTTGTTGACCGATTGCCCTACAAATATACTTTGACAGTGAACCAATTCACATGATCTGTATTCTTCATGTATTTAAGCTTTAGTGTAAATAATGAATGCGAGGTTTGGTGAGGAACCTAAACGGAAAAGGCTCAAACAAAGCAGCATTGAAGAGAGCTTCAAACGACACCAGTCAAGCTTGAGGTCGAAGGTGTCCCTTCACCTCCCAGGTAGATCTTAACTTTAGTTAGCAAATTGTGTTTAAGGCGTCAAAATGTTAAGACAGGTTGTTATCAATGTAAATTCTTGTATTTAAGTCCCCAGTCGTGGCTAGAATCATCTGAATAGCGACCAAAGTTGTTTTAAGACGAACCAAATATAAATATCGAGCTGTTTTCGAACATGTACACTCTCAAACGTGTCGGGACGGTGCTGCGACAGGACAAAATGAATGATTAATGAGTTAAAAACAATATCGCCTTTCTAGTAAGTTTCGTACCGCCTGTCGTGACTGAAAAGTAATGGAATCTTCCTGGTAAGTTCTATGTAAACTGTTACTGCTATCAAAGGCAGTCGTAAATATATCTTGTAAGCTTGTGCTTACGTTGGAGATTTATCGATTAATTGATCAAACGAACGTTTTATTTAGATTATTGTGTTGGTTAACCCTTTATGGGTGTTGTTGGTTGCAATTAAAATGACACTTGTGTACTTTTTTGTCATTTCTGGCGGATTCTTTCAACAGCACAAGACACCTTTAGCTTATTCACTAGTACAAATGTACATACATATATGGGAAATATCAAACAGCTGATTCTTCTTTATGCTTGAATGTCACGCAGATTTGCCTTGAGTGAGGGGGCATTGGTGCCCTCTTCAAACCAAAAAACCGCTTATCATTTCTTAGAAAACAGAAAATCTGCCATCAACATCACTCAAAACCAAGAAACTGCCAAACAGTTTCATTGCTAAAAACTGCAAAATATCAATCAAGCTTGATTCAGTAGTGAAACTAAGAAAGACATGTACTTTTCCTGTTTTGAGGGATCAAAGATTTTCATTTAAAAAAGTTGCTGGGTCTTTTTACCTTACTATAAACTTCAACTTCTAGACTAATAAATGTTACAAACGATTTATACAAATGGCAGTCTCCAGGCAAAAACCTAGCAAACTAACATATTTCTCTACCACCTCAAGGTGTAAAGAAGATTCTAAACTTGAAATCAACATGTATAGAATGTTTCAGGACCAAATTAGGCTACAAATCTGGATATATTGAAAAAGAAAACCAGCCAATTTCTAATACTGTACAGTTGCACAGGCAGAACACATAATCTGCAGGGGGAGCAGGGATGGCGCAGTGGTGTGCTCGCCTCCCATCAATGTGTCCTGGGTTCGATTCCTAGACCCGGCGTCAAATGTGGGTTGAGTTTGTTGTTGGTTCTCTTCCTTGCTCTGAGAGGTTTTTCTCAGGGTACTCCGGTTTTCCCCTCTCCTCAAAAATCAACATTTACAAATTCCAATTCGATCTGGATTATTGTCAAGCACTTTATCATGAGCCTCTGGCTCGGGTGATCACACAAGCACTTCCTGTGTTTGACATTAAATTGGCATTTACATTTAATAGTCGCATCAATGATGGATGAAATGCTGATAACTGATTGGTCATAAGTGTTTGGTTGTGTGTTTGATTAGGACTGAACAATGTCTGTCATAATTCTTGAGGTTTCATTATCTTTTCAGGTCTTGATTTTCCAAATTAGGTTAGAGTCATCTGTGAGTGAGACTCAAATAAGATTTGTTTATTTATGGTACTCTCTCATATCAAATGCTGTCTTCTTTACTTAACTGTATTTTTTTTGTTTGTGTTTATAAGATAAGAAAGAAAACTTTTCACGGCAAAAGATGCAACACAGTGCATCTCAACAAGACAGCTTTAATGTGCAAGAAGATGAGATAAAGAAGAAAAGAGCTCTTCTGGCAGATGCTGCTGAGAAGAGACGGTAAGAATAAATAAGAGAACAATTAAATTTCAGTACCATAATTGAAGATGATATTTAATTTAACAGTGAGTGGTCATTTCACAACAGTGAAGAACGTCATCATCTGGACTATTTCATTCTATCATGATGTGCAACTATAATCTCACATCAACTTACAAAAAATGAACAGTAATCAGCTGGGGGAGTACGGATATTTTCTGGAACTGTACATCATGTAGGATAAGCAAGGTTTTCAATAAGAATCAGAGTAGGCAGCAAAACTTCAGGAGTAGGAAGTGGAAGTACAACTTGAGGTGAAGGTGTACAGGAGCATGCCTCACCTGGGGATTCTTAAAATGTAGACCTCTTAAAATGCATTTCAGCATTCTGGAGCAAATACGTGCATACATGTAAATTAAAGATGACAAAATCAGCAGCTAATTCCTACAATAAAGCCACTAACTGCAAAACTCTGTGACTTGTTATCCTATAAAGGTCATAACATTGTTTAAAACACTCATATATTATAGAGAGAGACTTATTATAATGATTTGTAAACTAAAAGTAAAAGAACTAAACAGTGTTTCTTTTTTTGTGTAATCTGAGTCATTCCAATATCCTAGATTAGTATATACTAAAACAGTGGATAGCATTGAAGACACGTGATGATTGGCTTGTCAAACTCTTAATTTCCTTTGCTATTAACCTCTGGGCAGCTCAAGAAAAAATGGCACCCTGGTTTGCATCCGTGACAACTGAAGAAATCATCCAAATTATTTCTTTTTGTGGTGTATATTATCTCACTGTTTAAGTTATACTAAAACAACTATTCACCTCAGTGTCGGCAGGGCTTGACACTTGCTTTTGACAAAACTTGCCGATGTGGAAAGTATGTTTCAAAATTTACTTTCCACACCCAAATGTTTCCTTTCCAGAATCAAAGGAAGCATATTTTTTACTTGCCATAATCACCAACCAACGCTGACAGCCACTCTCTTTAAAATTCATGTCCAGTCATATTCCTTTTCGTTCATTTGTTTTGTGACGTTGGTTGTTCGTGGTCTGCTCCTTCTTGACGCCTTGACATAATTTCACTGCTAGTACGCAAATGGAACAGAATGGCATGGAAATGGCTCATGTTGTTGATCAAAAGCAATTGAAGGCACACCTTGCAATGAACACGAAAGAACTCACTCAAATAATAATAATAATAATAATTATAATAATAATAATGATGATGAATAACATTTTGATTCCCACTGCTCAACTACTCTGTTGCATCATCCATTTTGTGCCCAGTTTTCCTATGGCAGGCAGGACACATACAGATTTTGTAGAAAAAGGAATTCTTCTTTCTAATTAATAACAACCTTTTGTATTATTAAGTTTTCTACCAGACTGAAGAAAGCCACTTGCCTGATCGGGCAAGTATTTTTGCTCAATTTACTTTTTTTGCTTTCCACTGAACTAATTTTACTTTTCAATGGTGAATGGGTAAGTGTCAGTGT
>JAHPZR010023289.1:0-35000 GCA_019787425.1 Platygyra sinensis
TTTGAAAGGAGCTACATTTATTTACGGCCTGTAGTAAAACTGCCATGAACGTTTAACTTAGGTTAAATTTGTCAAAATTCGGAGGAAATCCTTGAAATTCAGCGTACCATGCTGTTTCAGCCAATTTGTTAGTGCATGATATGGAGACCTTATTATAAAGATGTTAAATAGTATATAGATTTAGGCCAGCCTAAAAGCGTAGCTCCTGGGCCAGGTTGTTCAGAGCCCAATTAAGCTAACCCAGGAAAAGGCAGAATTTTGATTTGGGTTTTGTAACTTTTTGGTGAGGATTTCTGTATACTTCTTCTCCTCCTGTTTTGAGTGTTAATGATCACCATATACACAAATGCAAAACAAAGCAGCAAAAACAATTGTATAGGAGAAAAAATTATAATTTGGTTAACTTTTAAAGGGGCACTGTCACGGTATTTTAGCGTCATTTTACAATGCCGAAATATGTTCCTGCAGCAATGGAAACCCAAAAATAATGATGCAGTTTTGTTATCTAGAACTTTATCACTACACCGAAACCATTTATTGCCGCCTAGCACTTAGCATGGCAACGATGGAAATGGATCGAAATTTGAAAAATCTAGCCAGGTTTTTCAAATTCTAGAGCCATTCCTTGAAAATATTGCCAGAAATTCATTATGGTTTGCTCTCTGAGCCACCATTCGTTTGATATGTTTCTTTCAGTCCATTTGAGCATTTTGGGAACGAGTAAAAGTACCACGTAAAGATTTTAGCAACGAATGAGGCTGAAAACAGTGAAACTCCCGTGACAGTCCTCCTTTAAGCCTGGCTTAGAACAATCCTGCCGTGCTTTCAACAAGTTAACCTGACATAGGCCCGCGATCCTATCTCAAACCAGCACTTGGTCAGCAGTCAACTTCAAAAAACACGAAACCTTTAGCTCTAAACCTGAGTCTGAGATACGGTCACGTGATACTGGTCAGCGGATCCCTTGATATGACAGTTGTCAATTAAACATACTATGGATTACATATGCTGTAATCCAAGACTGCATGACTTGGTATTAGCTGGATGGCCGCCATGTTGTGCGACGTCGTCGTCGTAGTTGGGCGCACGCGCCCGTGATTCATGCCGCTAGCCATGTTGACCATAAAAAAGTGTTGCATGGGTTCCTATTTCTACGCATACATTTGGTTCCGTTCTATAATTATAGTGCTCCGATTGGCGGCCATTCGGGCCGCCGGAGCTTTGCTAAGAATGGAATTATAAACTATATTCGTGCTAATTTTTGATTAAACAGCCTTTTAGCGCAAAAATTAACACAGATTAAAATGCAATCAAGTATAACTGTCTGCCTGGTCCCCAGTCTCTCAATCGCTCTTTGCGCTAAGGAAAAAAAAATATGAGAAAAGCCTGTGGAGGAGGCAGTAAAACTCTTCCTTTAAGGTGCAGCAGAAAAAAAGATGCATTGTTATGTTGATGAACAAAAAACTTTAAACTCTAGAAAGGGCCAACGGACAAATCAAAAGTACCGGAACCTGGTAGGTTCTGATCAGCAAATTTAAAGGCTTAAAGAAACTGAACACAGACAGGCTGACCGTACGGTTGGGGTTAACTGTTTTGTATTTTCCAATATTTCGTCAGGCACGGCCTGACTTCTTCAGGGAATGTTTACAACTGAGAAAAGACGTTACAATTGTTGTGTTGTTTATTTTATGTTGATTATTTATTGTTTATTTTATGTTGATGTTATTTTGAACATCCTTTTTTAATTTGTGTTTTTTTTTTTAGCCCTCTTTTCCCCTCGCCGTTCAATATTTTCTCCATCTTGGTTTTGAAATGATTAATTTTGTGCTGAAGCTAAGATGGACTACTTGTGGTCCATATAGAGAAAAAAAGTTACAGTGGAATCCAGATTATTGAAAGTTCCTAGGAAAACTAAAATCAGTCCAAAAATCGGGCAAAAAATGGCAAATTATCGTCGTTCACAAAAACTTATCTAAGCGGACCAAAAGAAAAACTGTTTCTCTATTTTTGATTTTTAAATGATACAATCGATTGGGAACTAAAACAATTTCTAATATATTGTTGTTAACAATAGCTGACTGGAAATAAGGAGAATCAAGCCAGGCTTAAACATTCGAAAATCCTGGAACTTCGCCTAAAGAACGCTTTTGGGGAACAAGTATCGAAAATGTTTAATCCGTTTTTCTGAGAATTTAAAGTCTGAAAAATTCCCAAATAATTGACGAAATATAGTTTTTTGCTTTGTTGCATGCTAAACATATCGGGAAAATTGACAAACTTCTCTGCAGTATTCGCGTTGATACAATTCATCACGTTACTAGAACACGGGATAACAATAGACTCTCTCAAATTCAAAATCAGGAGACCAAGGTGAAATTTTAAAGGAAAAATACGTAAAAAAAACAACATACTCAAATGAATAAATCGGAGCGCGCAATATGGTCACGTGTGACTGGTCACATGATGCTGGTCATCGGATACCATGATTTGACATCTGCGAAAAGCGAACATATCAGACTTTGCCTATTGTTATGGTTCGAATTTTTTAGGACAATAGCGCTATTGTTGGGTGTCCTCAGGGATTTTATTGTCGGATATTCAAGTCTCGGCGAGAAAATTCCGGTCGAGCAAACTTTCACGCAATTAGTCGCGGTATGAGTTTTATAATTGTTTGACTTGCACCACAATAGCCCTTTTCACGGTTAATTTTTTTTCATTTACATTACAATGTAATCCAACGTGGATGCGAGGCAATTTCGGGCTAAAACTGCAAAATAGCCCGAAATTGCCTCGCATACATGCTAGATTTCATTGTAATGCAAATGATCAAGGTTAACCGTGAAAAGGGCTATTGCGTAGCGAATTTTAAATAAGTCGCCAGAAAGGGTTTAAAACCTGTTGGGCTTAAGCGAAAGAGTGCAAACTTAAATTCTATTGAATGAGTCGCGGAACATGTGAGCTTACAATTGTGTGGCCCGAGCGACAAAAGCGCAAAAGTAAGTGATTTTGAATGCTTCAATAGTAGCGGAATGAGTTTCTGACTGCTAGGTTAGTGCGTGCAAAAAGTGAGTGAATTCAAATGCTTGGTTTGTACAAAAGTGCGCGCGTTCAGTAAATTTCGAAAACGCACGCGGATTAAGTTTTTACTTCAGTTGTTAAGCTTGAGCAACAATAATAAAAGTCAGGAATGAGTTTTAGAACTAGTCTGTCACCGTCGATCTGTAGCGGTTGTTTCGAAATGAAAAGTAGTTAAAGAAAGCCTTCCCTTCCGAAAATATGCGCTCGAACAAATCTTCCCTTCTGTGACCCGGTAGTTTATCATCTTTGACAACAATTTCACTTAACCCTACACCAGAGAGAGCTGTTGTTATTTCGCTAATCGACGACAATTTTAAATCTCGCGCTCGGCTGATCAGCTAAGCGTCGGCTCTTTCAACCCTTTGTTTTTCTAACAAAAGAGCTAGATCTCGTCGAACAATAACAATGACCATAGAAGGAGTATTGAGCCGGCTTGTTCTTAAGACAATTTCTGAGTCAAAGTTTGATATGAGGTCTCTGATGAGTCCCTTGGCCGGGACGAAACGAGCTTCGTAAGACTAGCCACGAAATTATCACAAGTAACTGTTAACTTTACACTCTATTGTTAACTTTCACTCGTGAATTTGTGCTGTCGGGAATCCTTATGTGATATAAGGCGAGACTGCTGTCATCATTTTGTTAGCGAACGGGACTTTAGGCGCGATGCCCAACGAGTTTGCCAAGCGAAAAGGTCTCTGATGAGTCCCTTGGCCGGGACGAAACGAGCTTCGTAAGACTAGCCACGAAATTATCACAAGTAACTGTCAACTTTACACTCTATTGTTAACTTTCACTCGTGAATTTGTGCTGTCGGGAATCCTTATGCGATATAAGGCGAGACTGCTGTCATCATTTTGTTAGCGAACGGGACTTTGGGCGCGATACCCAACGAGTGTGCCAAGCGAAAAGGTCTATGATGAGTCCCTTGGCCGGGGCGAAACGAGCTTCTTCATTACAATTGCTTAAATTTGAAAATTAACTGCGATGATCACTCTTCTCTTTCATCTACCACCGCAGTTCACTCATGAATTATTGCATATATACTTCACCCCAATAATAAAACGAATTGCCTGAGCTTCTATTACTATACATGCAAGCGAACCTGTTCCTATTCAGATTTTCTGAGCTGAATTTAAAAGCATGAAAATACAACTTCCTGCGTTATTAAATATGCAAAATTAATTCTGCGAAAAGAAGCACTTGACACATTTCTTTCATATATTTTCAGAACTACATTTCGCGAAATTCTCTCGATATCGAAAAAATGCGGCAAATAAAATGTCAAATAAAAACGAATTTTATTGGCTTTTCGATTTCTCGGGTAGATGGAGTTCACAATCGCTGTATGAAGAATGAGAAAGTTGCCACCTTTTGTACTCAACCTAAAAAAAAACAGAAGATGCTTACATAAAGACACGAAAATTTAATAAAGGAAAATTGAAACCGGTTTATGAGTTTAAAACCTGCCACTGTCCACATCCTTGAAAAAGTAAGATGCCTGGTTCTGAATGTATTGATAGTTTGTGTTCATCCTTCAATGTGTGATTTCCTTGTCCTGTTTCTGCATCACAGTTGACGCCAATCAGTCATGGACCAAAGATTTTCTTTTCGAGCTCCTCAGCTTGTGAAATACGTTTTCTTGCCAACAACTGAATAACTACTACGCGAAAATATCTTATTCTAAAAGCGTAAATCAACGGATTAAATAACGAATTCAGAACTGCCAATGAAGCAGAGGCAAACAGACCAGCAATCATTATATCTGGAGCGATTCTTTCCTCAAAAGAAACCAGAATTACAGAACAGATACTTGATGGAACATAACACAATAATATAGCTAGCAGTACAATAATAGTTGTGTAAAAAGCTTTTCTTTTCTTGAGTAACTTTTCCTTCGCTTCTAAAGAAACTTGGTTAGCGGCAATTTGTTTCTCGTTGCGACGGATTTCTTTGTATACCGAGACATTACAGTAAATGGGAAGAATAATAAGCAGCGCTTCACAAACTATTACAATTGCTGCGTACGGACTGCCCACGGTATAAAGTATGATGGCGGCAGCCCACGCAAGAGCAGAGGTCATGATGATACGAGCTTCAGTGACCTGGGTCTCATGTGTGAAGGGGTGTTTTATCGCAAAATAACGCTCGGCGCTAACAAAAACCATGTGATGCACTGAAGCCAGGAAACATATAGATGTGATAATTGTTGATATGCGGGTTACAGTACAGAACATGGTATCACCCCCGTGAAGTAAACTTGCGCTGGCAATATGTAGAGGTTGAAGAACTAGTCCAACTATAAGATCAGTTGTGGATAAACAGGCGAGTGCTATGTTAGATTTGGTGCGAAGCTGCCGTTTGGTTTTCACTGCAACAATCAACAATATGTTGAGCACAATAGTGAGAGGACAGGTGAAGGAGTTCGCAACGATTCTGAAGTTTGATACAGCACGAAGATCAGGAGAAATGTTTGCGAGATTTACACGATAAAGGGAATTACCACAACTAGAGACTGTGGTGTTGAATGTAGTATGATTCATGTTTACTCGATTCTGGCTTACCAAGGACACGCAACTTTGCGTTTTGCACTCTACTACTGTACTTGAATGGATTTAATTTGTTTCAACAGGCATTGGCCAAGATTCAGTGTGATCACGATTTCCGGAACTTAATTTGCATGGCCATTATTTTCTTACTTAAACGACTATTAAGTATATAGCAATTTTAACTTTCAAAAAACATATTGAACAGAGGTAATGATGCACTTAAGGACGTTCGCGCCCAAAAACTTCCCACGCACAGATTTTTTTAAAACTTTGACTGCAGGTAGAAAATGATAAGATTAGATTAAAAACGTAAAAAAAAATCGGGGGACACCGAACTCGTTTTGAAGATAAGGCGCAGCCCGGACCATAGCATTTCTAGGATTTCCAGTCATTCGAGGCGATTCTGGCCGGATTCAATACTATCGGCAAATATTTAAGTTGAAGAATCATATCTAAGTTATGCGTGCTTAAAACAGCATATATAGGCCTATTTTATAGATCTTTGCTGCATATGTCATTAAATCAGCAAGAATTAGCCTTAAAAATTACAACTTCTAAGTTACGCACACCTGTATCCACGTACCAATTCGGCCCTATTTGAATAGTATATGAGAAATAATTAAAACTTTCCACGTACAGATTTTTTTTGTTTTTTAGTATAATGGAAAGAATCAGAAAAGGAAGTGATCTGCCGAAAAAAAAGTGGGGGTCACCGAGCATCCAACAAAAATATTCGCACTCAAAGTTAACGCAAAGGTCATCAGCCCTATATTTTGTTGAGTTTTTGAATTCGTGCGCGCGCTTGAAAATGACGTGGCACGCGCGTGACCAATGAATAGCGTGCGCACTAGAGATGCGCAGTAGCAATGGGCGCGAACGTCCTTAAATCAAGATCCTGAATGGGAAGTATTAAGTGAGGTCTCAAGTGAAAGTAGAAGACATTATGAGACTTGGAACCACTGTGTCAAAGCTCATTTAAAATATTGTTTGTATAAGAGTATTGCAAAAAAGGCGTTTTAGTAATATTCCGTTGTAATCGTTTCTTTCTGAACAGGTTAAGCACTTTTACCTTCTCGCCTTATCACGGTGCTAAGAATTTAAGAACTGGCAATTTAATGTCTGAAATATTCATGCGTTCGCCAAGATTGAGTTATTGAAATTTGTCTGACATCTACCCACCCCAAGTGTGAGGGTGTCAATGGGGCTAACTGTTTAGCGCACAATGATGTTTTTGTTCTTTTAATTTTCCTATCGCAACCGTATACATCACAACTTAATCAACTTTTTAGCGCTTTTATGGGGTATTTGATGGCCAAAAATTGCCGACTTTCCATGACAACAACATATTTAGGATACAAATGTAAATTTTTGCTTACTTCTGGAAAGCCTTTATTCCTTCATACTTCTTGGTGTGTGTCCTACTGCATTTTGATCCTGATTGGTTCTAATTTTGTAACATGTTCCGAGCCTGTGGTCTGTCTGCGGTTTAAGTTACCAGTTCCAAGCTTCTCTCTTTTGCAAACCTGGCAGCCATTAAAGCCGTAAAGTAAAGCCTTGCTTAACGTCACCTCATTTTCTTTCAAGTAAACCTTGTTAATGCAGCCGCCTCGTTAAGGCGAAGGATCACATTCTGATTGTAAGTTGTACTAGGTTTGAAAAGCATTGCTCAGAAAACTGTTGAGTGCCCAGTGACTTTAAATGAAATACTTACTACTAAAAAATAACCTTTTTTGATGTTTTGGGAGATAATAATCGCGGACAATTTACTCATACTACGCAACTCGTAAAATATCCGCGCGCATTATCTGGCAAAACGTTGAACAAGGTGTACATACGGAGCAAATTTTGAGAGATATCTCGGTACTCGCATAGAAAAAAACTCGCATCACTAGAACACGGAATAAACTTAGGTCAGAGCATTACCTTTCTATCCGCAGAAAGTTTTGATTTTTTAAAGCATCAGATACTTCAAAAGGAAGATCACGTACAAATATAATCAGATGAATATGAAATCAGATTAGTTACGTTTCGCGTGTTTTGAAGCGTTTGTCTTAAAAGGAACGAGGTCCTCAGCACGGTTTGCCGCCATCTTGACGGGCAATCTGTATCAATAAGGGGTGGTTTTAAGGAAACATAAAACGACAAGTTTGTGCGCGGTGGAAATTTCATGCCATTTGGACGCTTCAATTGCAGTTTGAAAAGATTTCTTCAAAGACTTTTTAATGACTGGTGAGCTTAAACAGAATATTAGTTACTAGGGTGGTTAGCCCTGTTTTTGTTCTTAACTTTCGCCCCCTGTCGCTGTAGCTGCTATTTAATAGTAGTCAGTGTAATGTTAAAATGTTATAAGTACTTTGCATTTTCAGTGGTTCTGATTTAAAAGATGAAACGAATTCAATACAGATCAAGTCAAATCAGAAGTCTTTTTTGAACATAAAGCGGATATTTTCCGCTGGATATCGGTCAGACAGTGTCCGTCAGCTGTTTAGTATCCATATCTAAGGGCAGCAATGTTTATACGCATTTTAGCTAAGGATATAAACACAATTTCTAACTGTCCCCATCCAAGCCCGGTTATTTTCCGCTCTACATCTGTCAGATAGTTTGCGTCAACTGATTATGATCCGCACCTAAGGACAGCAATGTGTTATACTTATTTTACCACAGAAAACAAACACAATTTCAAACTGAGGTTTTTTGCAAGAGATATGTAGAGAGCCTGTTGCGAAGTTTACATTTATATCACTCGAGTAAAATAAAGTCTCCTCAAGTCGGCTAATATCACGTCAAGTCGCGTACAATCGCCTAAAATCGCCTTAAAACACGCGCCTTATGTCTCAATTTTGCCTAAGTCGCCTTAAATCGTCCAAAGTCACCTTAAGTTACGGCGACTTAAGATCCCGGAATAGGCTTACCTGTTAGCAAAAAGAAATCTGCTCAAAACAGATGTCCACGATTAGAATTTAAATTAAAGTTTGCTAATTAAAAAAGGAAAAAGTATATTCTATTGAAACCTATTGAACTGACGACGCGAAAAACACAGGTAAACCGACCCAACAGCAAGAAGGGAAGCTGTGGCGAATCCGAATCAAGCAAAACTGAATAACACTACATTCGACTTCAAATTCTCTAGTTCTGGTCTCTGCCTTCGCCCTCAAAATCTTGCAAACACTTCTTATGATCCTATCGCTGTATTAATCGCCAGAATCGTCGTGAACGCTCTCGCCTGTCCTCTCATCACTGTGCTCAGCATCCTGGTGATGGTTGCAGTGAACACCAAACCACAGCTTTGCACCAAATCTAAGCATAACTAACCCCCAATTTTGGAGGTTTTCGAGGTGCTACGGAACAAAAAAATAAATAAAAAAGAAAACGAATATATCGGAATAAAGGCTTTTTTGTTCATTGCATGTGTTGCTTGACTTCGGTGGAAAAAATGGATCCAATCCATTTTCTACAAAAAAATTAAGTGGTCGGTTCTTACATGGGCACCCTCTTAATATATCCACCTTATAAAGAAAAAAATGCATTGCTACCTTCCCGGTCCTTGGACTTATATTGAAGGTGTTCAATTTATGGTCAATAATATTGTCTACTTTCGCAATACATGCTCGTCGTTTCTGTTATGTATGTTGATTGGTTAATGCAGTATCCGAAATCAATTGTATTTATTGGTATTAAGTCGGTTGTTTATTTTCCCCAAACACCACAAATAACATCCTCGAAGTAACATCCTCGTCGCCAGCTTAAAAGTTGGCGACGAGGTTACTTCGTGTTTAGAGTTAATCCTATAAAGGAAAATTCGACTGATGAAGCCGCCGAAGTCCAAGCAGTAACGAGTACTCCAGTTCCACCTGGAGTTCTAGCGATGGTCGGGCCGGACAAACCGAATTTCCATTTGTTTACAGCTTTTAAAATTGACTTTCTGTCATTCGTCGATCATTTTATCCGATCAAATAGAAAGAAGTTTATTGGCTTTTTGTTTTATCGCGCAGATAAAGCTGACACTCGCTGTATGGTTAGCCCTTTTTTATTAACTTTCGCTCGCTGCCGCTGCAGATTTCATTTAACAGTAGTGTAATATTAAATTGTCATTGGTAGGTTTCTTAAAAATTAAGATGAAGTGAATTCAGCTCAGACTGATCGACTCAGATTGTTTTTACACAACGCAGTTATTTTCCGCTAGACATCTGTCAGATGCTGTGTTCATCAGCTGTTTAATATCCATACGTAAGGACAGCAATGTTTATACGAATTTTAGCTCAGGACATAAACACAATTTCTAACTATTTACTATATTTATTAAATATTTACATTTGTGCAGTAATTTAATAATTTTGTTGTCAAACCTGTCAAACCAAGGAAATATTGAAACTCGTGAATTTAAAACCTGCCACTATCCACATCCTAGAAAAAGTAGAATACCTGGTTCTGTTTATCTTGTCAGTTTGTGTTCATCCTTCAATGTGATTTCCTTGTCCTGTTTCTGCATCGCAATTGAAGCCAATCAGTCATGGACCAAAGATTTTCTTTTCGAGCTCCTCAGCTTGTGAAATAGTTTTTCTTGCCAACAACTGAATAACTACTACGCGAAAATATCTTATTCTAAAAGCGTAAATCAACGGATTAAATAACGAATTCAGAACTGCCAATGAAGCAGAGGCAAACAGACCAGCAATCATTATATCTGGAGCGATTCTTTCCTTGAAAGATACCAGAATTACAGAACAGATACTTGATGGAATATAACACAGTAAGATAGCTAACAGTACAATAACAGTTGTGTAAAAAGCTTTTCTTTTCTTGAGTATCTTTTCCTTCGCTTCTAAGGAAACTTGGTTAGCGGCAACTTGTTTCTCGTTGCGACGGATTTCTTTGTATACCGAGACATTACAGTAAATGGGAAGAATAATAAGCAGCGCTTCACAAACCATTACAATTGCTGCGTACGGACTGCCCACGGTATAAAGTATGATGGCGGCAGTCCACGCAAGAGCAGAGGTTATGATGATACGAGCTTCAGTGACCTGGGTCTCATGTGTGAAGGGGTGTTTTATGGCAAAATAACGCTCGGCGCTCACAAAAACCATGTGATGCAGTGAAGCCAGGAAACATATAGATGTGATAATTGTTGATATGCGGGTTACAGTACAGAACATGGTATCACCCCCGTGAAGTAAACTTGCGCTGGCAATATGTAGAGGTTGAAGAACTAGTCCAACTATAAGATCAGTTGTGGATAAACAGGCGAGTGCTATGTTAGATTTGGTGCGAAGCTGTCGTTTGGTTTTCACTGCAACCATCAACAGTATGTTGAGCACAATAGTGAGAGGACAGGTGAAGGCGTTCGCAACGATTCTGAAGATTGATACCGCACGAAGATCAGGAGAAATGTTTGCGAGATTTACACGATAAAGGGAATTACCACAACTAGAGACTGTGGTGTTGAATGTACTATGATTCATGTTTACTCGATTCTGACTCACCAAGAACTCGCAACTTTGCGTTTTCCCGACTTTACTCTGTACTTGAATGGATTTAATTTGTTTCAACAGGCATTGGCCAAGATTCAGTGTGATCACTATTTTTGGAACTTAATTTACATGGCCATTATTTTCTTACTTTAAACGACTATTAAGTAAATAGCAATTTTAGCTTTCAAAAAACATATTGAAGAGAGGAAATGATGCAGTTAAATAAGATCCAGAATGGGAAGTATTAAGTGAGGTCTTAAGTAGATGGTAGAAGGCATTATGGGACTTGGAACTACTATGTCAAAACTCATTTAAAATAATGTTTGTATAAGACTATTGCAAAAAAGGCGTTTTAGTAATATTCCGTTGTAATCGTTTCTTTCTGAACACGTTAAGCACTTTTACTTTCTCGGCTTATTACGGTGCTAAGAATTTAAGAACTGGCAATTTAATGTCTGAAATATTCATGCGTTCGCCAAGATTGAGTGATTGAAATTTGTCTGACCGTCTACCCACCCCAAGTGTGAGGGTGTCAATGGGGCTAACTGTTTAGCGCATACAGTGGAACCTCGATTTAACGAACCTCTATTTAACGAAGTCCTCGATATAACGAGCGATATTCTACGTCCCAGCCAAAGTTACAGTAAAATGTATGGAATAGAACCTCTATATAACGAACCTCGATATAACGAATTCTTCGATATAGCGTACATAATCCGGAAGCCCAAACGTAAAATCTACCTCGATATAATGAATTGCAATGTCAACACGCGACAGAAGGTAAACGCTGAACAGATCAACAGTCAGCAAATTCTTTAATTAATCCTTATGGTAAGGGGACAGCAACCTTTCAGTCAACGGCTTATTACATGTCGTAGACATTGGTGTATAGTATTTCCACAGAAGTCATCTGTGTTACAAATCAATCATTAACTATGACTTCGTTTTAACGAACATTTTGGTCGTTTTCCCTCAAATTCGTTATATCGAGGTTTCGATACAACGAACCCTCCATTTACATTGCCATCGTTCTTTTTTTCATTTTTAACTATAAATTATTAAATATACGTATTTAGTATTTTTAATGTTTAACACACATATAAAGCGAACTCCAATGGAAACAGAAAATATTATTGAATTTGGAACCGCCAGTCAAAATTTTGAAATTCACCATCTTTACTCACTTATCACTTAAAATATTGTTTCTATAAGACTATTGCAAAAGCGGTGTTTTGCATTATTTCGTCGTAATCATTTTTTTTTCTTACTGAATACGTTAGGCATTTCTCCTTTTTTGGCTTTTGTGCTAAAACTATTTATCGTGCGTTTGCCAAGATTTAGTGATTAAATTTCTGTCTGACAACTATCATTTAGACGTGTCGTTGTTTTCCGAATTGGAAATAATTAACAATTATTGGACGACGTCGAGCAAAATATCGTAATTTGTCAGTGGCGAGCGGATCAATTATTTGTATGATCGAAACATCATCGTCCCACCTCGAAAATCTTCGGTTATCTTCGGAAATCTTCGGAAATCTTCGGAAAATGTCCAAAAAATGTTCGGAAAAGTTTGTCTTTCCTTCGGAGCAATTTTGCAAAATCTTCGGAAATCTTCGTGGTGGTCGAAAATCTTCGGAAAATTGTCGAAAACGCCGTCATTAGTGTGTTTATAATAAACAGAATATTACATGCCCGCTTGTGGATATGAATTTTATCTTCTCGTGTTCAAGTCGACATCTCACTCGTTCGCTGCGCTCAGTCGTGAGATATCGAGTTGCTGCACTCGAAGATAAAATTCATATTCACGTGCGGTCATGTAATATCCTCTAGGTCAGAAGCAGATATCACTCCAGTTCCAAAAAATATATTTTTTAAAGTAGTTATTTTGCAAACTGGAATCAGTAGGGGATCAACAGAGACCTAATCCATTGCATACACGATGTACATAAGTTCATTCAATACTGAGCTTGCAAAGCATTTTAGGGCGATTTTCAAATATGGCTGTTGTGAACAGAGAGAGACTTTGTTGCCGTGTTTCGGGCGCCCATATCTCTTGTGATAAAAGCAAAACAGGGCCAGAGTAGCTGTTGTTTTCTGTTTAATTTATTGCATGAAAGAATTTTTGATCGATTTCATGAGAAGATTGAAATCATCGGACAGATTACATGATTACATGTAGACGTGAATAAAAACTACATGTTTAGGCGCGCTCATGAGCGCAATCACGCATGAGCACATGAATCTACGGCCATAGGTAAGTACACTAGGAAGCTCTGCAGTCTCTGCAGGACCTGGGGTTCATTCTACGTCTCCAGAAAACAAAAGTTTTATTGTAAATCATACAACCCCCCTCGATTAGCTTTGCTATATGCGGGTTGTATAAGTTTATAAATTTGTTTTTGTAAAAATTAATTTAATAAAATGATGATGATGATGAAATGATGAGTTTCTTTTATGACAACTGGTCCTGAGTTCATACTTATCAAACAACTCGGACAACAATTCTGGATAACATTTATATTTCCTACCAGAAGACCAACATTTTTATTGTTCGAATTTTCTTAATTAAATAAAATTCATGTAAATAGATTCTTCTCTATGAGCAAGCTTAACAATCCACAGTTTACAACTGGTAGCCACTGGCAGTGAATAACACAGATGAAACGGAAAAACTTTTCACAGTGAAATGTTTAACTCTGCCTCTTGCTTTTTTGCGTTTAACTAATTTAAAACTTCATAGGTAATATATGTCGTTATCTGTCTTTTTATCCATATGCAGAAACTTAACTCTTACATGTACCTTGGCTTAGGTGTAAACACTAGAAAGACTGTCCATCACTCTGAGTACGTATTTGCAGAGAAAATACTAATTCCGTTATGACCAGGCATAGGATCTGTTGACGTGCTTTCCATGGTCATGATTCGTCAATATTTTTTTCTGTTTTTACTCTACTAAGAGAGTGAATTCTCCATAAGAGGAGCTATGATATAACCGCGGTGGAATTTCTTGTGTTGTGCGCTGACAACGTACTGTATTATGCGTAATCGTTCGAAATGGATGCGTACTACCTCAAAAGGGCTGAATAATCCCTCTAAAGGGCTGCCTAATCTGATAACTCGAGATTCCTAGAGAAGAATGAATTACCGCGTACACAATGATGTAGCTGACCTGATTCTGTTCTACATCGTTTAACAATATTTCGACAGGGCATGAAGTTACCATAGATAGAAAATAATCATAATAGTGATGTCCTCTGCATCATTATTAGCTACATTAGACAACAACAACAACAACAACTTTATTAAACCAAATAATAATAGTTAATGGATGGCCTACCCCGCAAATAGCTAAGCTAATCGAGGCGGGGCAAGCCAAATACAAGAACACACCTATTAAAAGACAAACTTAGACAACAGCAGTTAGTTTAACAAATTAAAGGTACAGATTACAAAAAGACTTATTATTGACAAATATCTATTAGCTAATAATTAAAGACTGCAAAACTGCTCGGAGCTATATTTTCCATACTAAGTAGAAAAACACAATTTACGAAAAACTTGGTTATTTACAAAAAAAAAGAAAAAAGTATTATTAGTATTATTAGCATTATTAGTATTATTAGGGACCTTTATACGATACAAGGATGGGAAGGCCAAGACGGGAACGGCAGTGGGCGGGGGAAACTTTCGCGTGTCCTGTCGTGTCTCCAAAGATAAAACTTCCTCTTGCAACATTGACAGTTTTGAGTAGCCCAAAGTCAACCGACAAATCAATCGGGACTAATCTTTCTGTTCTTCTCAATCGCACATTCGCTCATTCCGTTATTAATCTGGAAGTGATCTTCGCGCAGTCGAATTTTGATTAGGTACGAAAATTCTTTTGTGACGCTTTTTTTGAGTTAACGGACACGGTTGTTGCCCTCCGGCCGTAGATTCAACAAAAAGCTATTTCTCAGAAGGAAATAGTGTTTCGTTTCCGGAAAGATATTTAGTCTGAGAAAGGCTGGGGTTTTATATCCTGTGGGTGATGAGAAGTCCTGGGGTGAAGGGGATTTGTGCTCATGCGCTACTTTGTGTCACACTGATCTAGAGACATGATCCGCTCAGTTGCCAGAGCCTGGGGTCTTTCGTCGAGGTGAGATATAGTACTAAGCCTATTGTAAAAAGGAAGAGCTACAAATTGATTCAAGTTTTCTACACATCAACAGACTTCGAAATTTATTTGTGATACTTCCCTTTGAATCTGCCCAAGGAGAGACAGGGGTACTCCCTGAAATGGGCTAAAAAAGGTATGTCTAGCCTCAATGGGTATGGTTTTTAAGACATTTTCGTCAGAAATAGAGTATCGATTTTGGTCAGTTTGGTCTCAAACTTGGTATGGTTTTTGCGCTTTAGCCGTGAATTAGGTATCTTCAGTGTTTTTAGAAGAAGCTGCCTTTTCAATACTAACGATAAGTCCAAATATTGTCCAAATATATTTCTTCCTGGACAACCTTATACCGTGCTGCCGTTATTCGGAATCACATACCGATTTTGGAGGCTTCAGCTGAAAGCGAATTTCCCGAAAGTACCATCAAATATCACGATCCCGATTGCCGAGCTGAGTTCACCAACAAGAGAGATTTGCAGACCAACAACAAGCCATCTGATGATGCAGCAACTGGAACTGCACCTAGAAGAAGCCATACACGCTGGGGATTTTTTCAACCTGAGCGGCCAACAGATTCCGTGGGAGCGTGATAGGCACAAAATTTTTTGGAATTCTATAACTTTGTTTCCTTTAAAGGTATGTTTCGAAAACTGATAAAGGCAATAATACTTGATTCCAGAAATATTTTGGAATAAGTGTTTTCATGGTTACTAGTCACGTGACTCCCCTGTGTCCAATAAAAAAACTAAAACTCCCAAAAGTTTTTCCTACAAAAGTATGTAATCTCAAAATGTTATACTTTGCAGAAATCCTGTGTATACAAAATCGAAAAACTTGTCCGATTTGAAATCTCAAATTTATTTCTGTGACGTCATAACTCATGACGTTACAAAATGAGCTTTCTGCTCATGTGCAGTACTAATCCAAAAAATTGATAATTTGAAACAACAACTTAAGAAAAATACAATAGTAAAATTTTCAATTCATTATCTTCTATAGTTTAAGAGATATTGTTAACCTTCCATGCATATTTCGAAAAATAGTTTGGACAAATTTGTGGCCGAGTTTAGCACGCTTTGTCCCCGGCGTGATAGAGATTTCAGCGATTCTGCCTGATCAATGCTTGTTTTGTAAAAAGTCAAAGTGCAAGCCAAAAACGAAGACCACAGAGAAGATTTCTATACTTTTACAGTTTCCAACAGATTAGCATAATAAACCATCTCTAAACGTGCAAACGGACTCAATCCTTGCAAAAGTATTCACTTGAAGAATTTGTGACCCTTTTTGTAGAGACTGTAAAAGTATATATTCGCATTGATTTCGATCTTGTCCACACGTATCCAGATATATTATTGAATACACAACATTTTCTTTCCGGATTCAAAAATCCCCCATCCATACGTAACGTATTCAAATCGAATTCGCCTGTCCACACGCATCCCATGGTATCCAGTCTCACTCAACCACCCAGAGCTCCTGTACAATAAAATTTGTTCAGAGCATGCGCCTTAAAGCGCCCGATAGTAGCAGCAAATATGGGTTAGGACTTTTTTCCATATCTCAAACCGCCCTTGGATACGTTGTGACGCGTACACAAAGTAATTTCTTATTTTTGTAGGGAGCCCTACTGATTAGGTTTAAGCACTGAAAGTACTGATTAGGGTTAGGGTTAACGGTTAGCTTCTTTATAGGGTTCGGGTTTTCGATCTAGTACTTAAATCAAAACGACTTCTTGCAACGAATCCTCTGTGGTCTAGTGGTTTAAAGGACTACCAGCCTGGCACTCCGGCATCGAGTTCTCTTCGTCACTTTGAATTTTTTTCTTTTTTTTTTCTTTTTTTTTTTTTTTTGCCTTTAAAATTGAAGAGACTTGCACTCACTTCATGTGAGTGTAAGGGAAAAGGGAGAGGGCTGTTTGAGATACGGAAACAAGCGCTTACCAGTTGCTCTCTTGTTCTGTTGTGCCGCCATATTGGTTAATTGTTCGGTAAGAGACTGGACACGAATTTGCTACGTCATCGGATTTGAAAATACCCGGATTCACACGTCCACACCTAGCCAGAATAGTTGAAGATTTATTTTATTTTATTTTATTTTTTTTCCACTCTGGAGAGTGGATTTAAAAATGTTCTGATTCGCTGTTGAATTCGGCGGATGCGTGTGGACGGAAGCCGTATCCGGAAAAAAAAAAAGTTGCGGATTCAAAAATATCCGGATACATGTGGATGGGGCCTAAATCACTTTGCCTGGAAAATTGTGCCAGGGTGACGCCGAAAAGTTAGCTATTAACTTGAATATTCGCTTGTTTATGCTTTAAAAAGTCGTTTTGATTAAGACAAAATAATACAGGATACTACAAATTGTAACTTTTTCACTTGTTTTCACAGTCAGGATTTTGCTCCTTGAAAACGCATACTGTCTTAGCCTTTTCTTCAAAGTCCTCACGTTACGTTGATAGAAATCCCATGCTATTGTGCGATCGAGAAAGTGAACAATGGTTTTGTAACGAAGGCCCCTTTCGAGGTAGTATTCTTTTGCGAAAATTCCGTCTATGGCACTGTACAACATACTCTCCTGTTAACGCTGTTTTAAGCGTTCCACGTCGACGGCAGAATTTCTCGTTGCTCCCAAATTCGCTTCCACATTTAAGCTTCTATATTTACTTAAACGATCCTAAACTCTTTTCGAGTCCCGTTTCTCCACCATTTTGCAAATATCAGGGAAACCTCTGATGCTGACTGACTGTTGGCGCAAGCAACTGAAATGACAAAACATACTTTTTTTCTGATTTCCATAACACATTTCTGGATTTCGCGACGAATTAATCTTAGATTTTTTTACGACTCAACGACTAACTCGCTGATCGAGCACTCGCGAAGAAAAGAACTTTGTTTACTGGTTTTCACCGCAGCTGAAAAGAAAAACGAAGGCAGATGGCCGATGCAATAATTTTTTCAAGAAAACTTAAACTAAATTCTGTTTGGGCATTCCTATATTAATAAGCTGTATAAAATCATGTAAGGAATTAAAAAAAGAGCACTTCTGTTTAGCAGCCTCGTCAAACCCTGTTTTCCAAGTGCTGCATGCAGTTTAATCATCTTCAGTGGCCTTAAAAAAAAAAAAGACGCGAAACATAAAGGGTTGTTACGCGAAAGATTCGTGGTGTTTTCCAAAGATCTCGCTCGATTACGAAATGGTATTTATTGAGTCGATTTTTGGTAATTACGATTCCCTTATTATTTTATTTTCTTTCTTTCTTTTTTTTCGACGTTGCTATTTCATCTCACGGCCCCAAGAGAGTCATTAAGGTAAATGATATTTACTAAACTCAAAGGGCAACAAAACATCAAAGAAATGAAACAAAGAGCCAGGACGTCTGTTAACCGCCTATGAGTTACTCAGAATTTAATTTAGTTTGAACTGTTGTTTTCAGTAATGCATTTTTAAATAAACACCAAACAAATAGTAGAAAATGGCTAAAGGCAAAACTAAGTTCGACAAAAAATATATATAATCAGTCTCTTTCCCAAGGCGCTAAATTGGTTGGGAAGAAACGGTGCTCGAAACATCTCTTATGAACATTACCAAAATTGACAACTGAGAACATTATCAACACCACGCAATACAAACTTATCATTTACCATTCTGCAACGAAAACAGAATAGCTAATGACGGTAAAATTACTGGATTGCCGCCAGTAGGGCAATTACCGGGTCTCAAGTCCGCTTATAATGATATCTGCTGTGTTTGAAAACATTGCTTATCACATTGTGTTTCGAATTCAAAGCTATCTTTAATGAATACTTTCGGAATGATCAATCTGGGCTCAAGTGCTACCGGCTACGGCTCATCGTAGCTGAAAGGTAAAAGTGCAAGAAAGACCTTAACCTCGTAGTCCAGTTCTGGCCTTCTCTGTCACGCAACACTAGGGAAGTCTCAGATCCTCTTATAATGATATCTTGTGCATGCCGTTTAAAACATCATTGCTAATCATCTTGTCTTTGGAATTCAAAGCTATCTTTTCTGAACACCTTTGTGTTCAAGTGTATCTTAAATAAAATCCGGTCACATACATTAAAGATAAAGCCTTACTTGGCATTTTAGAATATTGTGACAATGTAATGACAAATTTTAGTTGATCAAATTGTGATAAAGCAATTTTTGCTCCTGTTCGGGTCGAGCACTCGTTCCAAGGTGTAAGCTAAGATAATTACTTTTTATTTTCATTCAATGTGCCCGAGATCTTGATTCAGTGTCCAGAGCCTCAAACCGTCGGCAAGACAGAAGGTCCATGATACACAAGGGTCCATGGGGTCCATGCGTCTTATGAAAATTTGGCAAATGAACAAATAAGAATATGATCAACAACAACAGCTTTATTTATTCCTAGTTAAAAATTAACATTAGATTAAATTACAGTGACATAGATGCTAATTAATTTAAAAATGTAAGTAGCCTGCGTAGGTGGCGGGATTTCGCGCGCGAGTGCATTTGTTTTGGTTGCGAAGTGTGAACGCGAGTGGCGAAGACGTGAGAGGATTGGTGAAGAGTCGATTTGAATTCCCGCCTGCACAAATTCGTGGGGTATTTTGAATTATGCGTTCACCAGTGCACGCGAATTTCGGATTGGCTGAGAGCACTGAAACGTCAATCAAATGTTAATCTATACCACTCATCTTTCCCAGGGGAAAAGGTTTGTTTTCATTCACAAATTTGCTAATGGAGAATGCGAAAAAATGCATAGAGGAAGCTTTGGATTCTCTGAATATCCGTGGGGAAAGGAGAAAGATTATACTGAAGGAAGAACAGGAGAGAGATTTCGGGGAATGATGTGTAAAATTGGTTAACCAACCTACACGACTACGGTTCGTGACATTTGTACATATTTTGCCGTTCTCTGTTGGGTCACTCGACCTTTTTGTCGCTTCACTCGTGTTTTTGAAGGGCACTTCATGTAATGTTACAAGGAGGAATTTAAATTAGAGTCGAGCAGAGCCGTAGATCGTGTTATGGCAAATTTTAAGAGGTCATAGGACTGCATGATTTCCGCTGTTGTATATGCATGTCGCTTCGCCGAGTTTGACACCTCTGTAATTTGCAATGTGTTAGTGTATTGTTTTGGCTCATTTCTTTTGCAACACATGTTTTTAAATCTCCAAGCATTTGCTTTTGAGGGACGAGATATGACGTTTTCGGTGAACGTGTTGCTTACTTGCATTCTATATTGTGACGCCGGGCCCGGCTGTGATTAGAACTGTTTGCTTTCGTAAGGTTTTCATCGGAGCCGCCATGGCTTTAAATTTTTATGTTTCTTGCCGCTATCTGATCGAGCTTATGTTTCTGGCGCTCGATGTATAGGTTTATTCCTCCTTTGATCGTTATAGTACCACAGGATTCAAATATAGCTCTTCACACGCAAGTCTGTTGACTGTTTGCGTGATTCGGCTTAGTTTCCTGTTTCATGTTACACTTCGTTCTCTGATTGGCTTATTTAATTGATCCATCAAAAGTGCTAAAAGTGGGCGGCAAGCAAAAACCATACCAAATGTGGCAGGCGGGAATTTCACTCGCGGCTTCGCCGCTCGCGAATTCCTCGCGGGCTTCGCCCGCGATGGAATATGACGGCTCCGCCGCCGCCGCTCGCCCGCTCACGCATCCCGCCAGCTCCGCAGGCTAAAATGTAAGGGTAACTGACAACCTGAAATAACCTGAAATAGTTATAAATGCCAGGCTGCCAGTTAATTATATATATATCACAATTAGAAGTCGGTAGCTACTTTTAAGTAAACACACACACAGACACATTAAAACTTAAGAGATTAACATTAAATAAATATACGACTGCATTAACCTACAGCTATTTGCCAAGAAACACCGATCAGGAATGTTATGAAGTCATTTTCACATTACATTAATAACAGAACAAAATCCAAATTCATTGTTTGGTATTTTCCATTAAATGAAGAAACGAGAATGGGATAATTAAGTACTTTAAAATACTGGATTGCCGGCGACAAGGTACTTACAGCTATAAACACCCACAGAAATTACAGGGGCGGAAAATTCACTCCTTCCCCGACAGTAAAACACTTACCGGTCACAAATTCTCTTATAATGCTATCTGATGATTTTGTCTGTCCAATTCGAAGCTATATCTACTGCCGAATACGTTCGGGATCTTTGTTGAAGTGTATCTTAAAATCCGGCCACATGCATTTAAGATAATGCTTTGCTTTGGCACTTTAGAATATTATGCTAATGAATGACGATTCAGTTGGCCAAATTGTAATAAATTGATTTAAGATTATCTGAATGCACAAAAATACAATAACGTTTTCATCAAAAAATGTCACCTTTCGTAGTCAACTGTCAAGGAAATCTGAATCCATCTAAGAGAGGAAGTAAGGAGGGCGAGCGATCTGAAAACACGAAGCAAACAAACTTTAACCCACTCACTCAGCCGAAGGAAGATGAATTTCACCGCAGTCAACCGCACATTAATTAGCTGTGGTCTCCCGTTTCTTCCCATATATCCCGAAAATATCTCTCTTGATCTTTGCGTTGTATTCATCATCCGAATCGTCGTGAGCTCTCTCACCTGTCCTCTCACCATTGCGCTCAACATCCTGGTGATGGTTGCAGTGAAAACCAAACCACAGCTTCGCACCAAATCTAACATAGCACTCGCCTGTTTAGCCACAACTGACCTCGTGGTGGGACTACTCGTTCAGCCTTTACGTATCATACAAGCAGGTTTTCTTCTCAGTGGTCAAGGAAACATGTTCTGCAATCTAAACAAAGTATCAGTTACTCTTGCCTTCAAATGTTTGTTGGCATCGTTTACACATTTAATTCTGTTGAGTGCAGAGCGTTATGTCGCGGTAAGACACCCTTTCGTGTATGAGAGCCAGGTAACTGAAGCTCGTATCATCATAGCCTCTGGTCTGGCGTGGATTATAGCTTTATTGCTTCCCTTGGTAAAACCCTCCCAAACTGAGCCAGATTCTGTAAAAATCTTTGTAGTTTTTATAGTTATACCAGTTTTGCTGTATTTTCCAGCAATGATTTATTTTAATTGTGCTGTATACAAGGAAGTGCGTCGCAGCGAAAAACAAATTGCTGCTAACCAAGTTTCTTTAGAAGCGAAGGAAAAGATACTTAAAAATGAGAAAGCTTTTTACACGACAATTGTTGTTCTGCTGGCTTCTTTCCTTTGCCATATTCCAAGAAATATCTTTCTCGCTATTTTCGCTTCCACTAGAGTAACCGAGATAAAGAACACTGATGGAATAGAAACTGCTATTTATCTTTTGCCTTTGATACCAGTTCTGAATTCATTGCTTAATCCACTGATTTACGCTGTAAGATTAAGGTATTTTCGCGTAGCTGTTATCCAAATGCTGTCGAGGAAAAGTATTGCAGAAGCTGAGGAACTTGAGAGAAAAGTCTTTGGACCACGACAGATTGCAGTCACAGCTAATGACCAACAAGGAGAAAATATTAGCGCTAACCGAGAAGAACAACAAGGAAATGAAACATTGAACGATGCACGCGACACGACATTCCGAACACAGCCGCAAGAAGAATTTCCCCCAGTTGAAGAAACATCTCGGTAATGCGGCATAAGTTATCATTTTTAAGGTTTTAAATTTTCTTTAAAAGTCTCTGTTCATGAAATAAGTTTCGATTGAAAAAAAGAGACCTTTTGCAAATATTTATGGCTTTCTTCAACAGTTTGGTTTAGTTTTAGACTATTTAAGGTAAATGTTCTATGCCCTCCGAAGAGCATTAAGTTCAAGATAGCGGATTTAACATCGTGTCCTTTCAGTTTTTTTTTTTTTTTTTTTTTTTTTTTTCCGTATTGTACATGAAGATAGCTTATTAACGATTTTTTTTTATATATATTCCTTGTGGGAATTTGCCATGGTAGAGCTTTGCATTCCGCACACTATATTGTACTCTGCTAGGAAATTGTTATTTCTTTCCAAATAAATGTAACTCAGGCATGTATCATTTTGTAAAATTTTATCCTTAGTGGCAAAGAGAGAAGTGAGCGAGAAAGAGAGTTCTTTTGGGAAATTGAATGTTTTTATTCGTCCAGTTTTTCGCTTTTCTATTCCGTACTACTTAAACTTACCGAGGGTAGTCCTAATAGATCAACGAATGAACAAACGAACCATGAAACCTCGCAACGAACCAACGAGACCACCAACCAACCAACCAAGGACGCGGCGACTGAAGGAACGAACGAATGAATGAATGAATGAATGAATAAAGAACTTTTTCCAAGCTTGTAATGGTAAACATTGTAAATTTAAGTAATATCATTTTTTTATTTTTGGTGTGTGGCTAATAAATATAAATAAATAAAATAGTAAATAATAAAGTTAAGTTAAAATAAATAAGCAATAATTTTTTTCTCGAAATTAGCTAAATTACGCTTGTGTTTTCTTTTCATCTAAAGCTTGGAAACTTCGTTTTGAAATAAACAACAGAAGAACAGAGGTTAGACAGCTGTTTAAAAAAGATAAAATATCCTTGATTGCCAATGTTTTCATGGCAAAAAACGTTGGAAAAGCCAGCCACCTAGAACTTTTCTTTAGTATTTACTTAATTGAATAAAGTAACAGCCAAATACATGAGCAATAATTTTATGTTCCCAAACCACGGGATATTTATTAGTTCTTTTCATGACGCTTTTCAAAGTGCAGCTGAAACACTCAAACAGGAAGTACTGCTTATGAAAATTATTTTCGCAAGATGCTTTCCATTTGGGTATCCGCCTAACAAAAACTCTGGACTGAAATTTTAACGTTTCTCGTCACAGCTGAAAGAAAATACAGAAAACCAAACAAGAAAGCTTTCCGCCCTGGACTTCGATGCAGGTTTTTAATTCTACATTAATTTTAATTCACCAATAAAGTAGCTATGCCAAATTAAAGAGAAAACAGGGTAAAAGTAGGTAAGGTGGACAGAGATTAAAAACTGACAGAAGAACAAATACATAAGGATTCCAAGGTTTTCGACCAAACTCCGAAGAGGTAATTGGGTAAAGTTTCCGACAAATTTTGGAAGGGTTAAACCCATGTGCAAGTTGAGGTTAGATGCAGTAAGTAATGATTTTCTCCATCACGTATTTCTAAAAGTAAATCTTAAAAGAAAAAAAAATTACAGTTAGTTAATCGCTGTTAGATTAACTACAACCAAACGAAACACATCCCTCGCAAAAACAAGCAACATTATTGAAGAAATAAACAAGTTCCGTGTATGGGATGAGCGGAAAACCTCAATAGTAATTAACACAGAATACAACAAAATGCAGCTAAATTAAATGTTCGACATTATTTACTTGCTAGTTGAGAAATCAAGTGGGTAGATGTCAGAAAGAGAAATCCCACTCACTAAATATGCGCGAGCTTTTAAGATGTTTAATTGTCATTATTTTAAATATTATCACAGAAGCCGAGAAAGGAGATTCAGAAACACGTATTTATTGCTTGCCAATCAGGGGAAATCATGGAAATCTAAATTAGATTCATGAAATTGAGTTCAGGTGATTAAAGCATTATTCCAAATCAAGGAAAAAGGATAATCTATTCGAAGCGATTGAACAGGCAAAGAGCAAAAGCAAGCAAAATTTATCATTTCAACAACACAAATTAAGAAGAAGCTTTGTCAAATCAGAATCGACCAAAGATGAATCACTCTACCATTCAACACCATCATCCCAGGTTTTGGTATTACATTTAGTCCTCTAGTTCCCGCAAAAATTTGACCTGATCCTCGCATCGTATAGGTACATCTTCGAAATCGTCGTAAACGTCTCACCTGTCCTCTCATTGTTTTGCTCGACATACCCAACCAATTTTCTTTAGAAGCCGCGGAAGGCGGAAAGGATACTTAAACATAATGGAGAATTTTTACACGACAACGTTTATTCTTCTCGCCTTTTTCTTTGTTTTATTCCAGTAAATATCATTTTTAGCTATTTTCGCTTCCCCTTCCAACAGGGCGAGCCCGTTAATGAAGGAAAAACTACCTTTTATCGTCTTTCTTTGATTCCAGTTCTGAATTCTTCATTTAATCCGTTGATTTAATTTGTTAGAATAACTGAGATCTTTTCGCCTAGCTTTCAGTCAAATATGGTAAAGAAAAAGCATTGCACAAGATGAGGAACTTGATAAAAACAATTTTGGACCGAGACAGACTGGAGTCACTGAGCTAATGTTGAACAAGGAGAAAATATTAGAGCAAGCGCTAACAGAGAAAAACAACAAGTAAATGAGACATTGAACAATGGACACGACATGACATAATGAACACAGCCGGAAGTGGAACGTTTGCAGAAAGAGCTCTGTAGAGACACATTGGTTATCATTTTAAGCGAATTCGAGGCCACCGCCAGATACGAAGGCTGGTAACTTTAAAAATATTAAAGCAATAATGTAAAAATCTAAAAAGACAATTTGAAATGGGAAATCGTTTCTCATAAAACTTGATGTTTTCATGCCAACCCTATTTTGATAGGAATTTTTTTTAGTTTATTCTTATTTTGTTTTGATAGAAAAATTCTAGCCTGACTTGATCTTTGTTCAAGTGTATCTTAAAATCCGGCTAGGTGCATTTAAGATAATGCCTTACTTTGCATATCATGCTAATGAATAACGATTCATTGACCAAATTGTAATAAATTAATTTAAGATTATTTGAATGCCCAAAAAATACAATAACGTTTTCATCGATTAATGTCACCTTTTGTAGTCAACTGTCAAGGAAATTGAGGACTGAACCATTCAAGAGGGGAAGTAAGGAGGGCGAGCGATCTGAAAACACGAAGCAAGGAAACTTTAACCCACTCACTTAGTCGAAGGACGATGAATTTCAGCACAGTCAACCGCACATTAATTAGTTGTGGTCTTCATTTGCTTCCTATATATCCCGAAAATATTTCTCTTGATCTTTACGTTGTATTCATCATCCGAATCGTTGTGAACGCTCTCACCTGTCCTTTCGTCATTGTGCTCAACATCCTGGTGATGGTTGCAGTGAAAACCAAATCACAGCTTCGCACCAAATCTAACATAGCACTCGCCTGTTTATCCACAACTGACCTCGTGGTGGGGCTACTCGTTCAGCCATTACATATCATGCATGCAAGTTTTTTTCTCAGTGGTCAAGAGAACATATTCTGCAATCTAAACGAAGTATCAGTTACTCTTACCTTCATATGTTTGTTGTGGGAGGCGCGGTGGCCTCATGGTTAGTGAGCTCGACTCCGGAGCGAGCGGCCTAGGTTCGAGCTCTGGCCGGGGACATTGTGTTGTGTTCTTGGGCAAGACACTTTCCTCTCACAGTGCCTCTCCACCCAGGTGTGTAAATGGGTACCGGCGAATCGTTGGGGAAACCTGACAAAATTGCGGGGGAGTGACCTGCGATGGACTAGCATCCCGTCCATGGCAAGTAGAAATACTTCCAGCCGCTTCATGCTACAGAAACCGGGATAAGCTCCGGCAGCTATGGGCCCGGATTGGCTCGAAGGCTTCACACTTCACTCATATGTTTCTTAGCATCGTTTACTCATTTAATTCTATTTAGTGTAGAGCGTTATATCTCGGTAAGACACCCTTTTGCGTATGACAACCAGATCACTGAAGCTCGAATCATCATAGCCTCTGGTCTGGCATGGATTGTAGCTTTATTGCTTCCCTTGGGAAAACCGTCCCAAACTGAAACAGATTCTGTCAAAATCGTTGTAGTTTTTATAGTTATACCAATGATTTATTTTAATTGTGTTGTGTTCAAGGAAATGCGTCGCAGCGAAAAACAAATTGCTGCTAACCAAGTTTCTTTAGAAACGAAGGAAGAGATACTTCACCGTGCATTATAATTCGTAAACAGTAACGCAACCCTTACTCTCTGCAGAAATCGTCGGTGAAGCGCATTTGAGGAAGTATGGCCAATTTATTAAGGTGATTCCTCAGTATTGCATTGCGTATCCCTACTGCGCACGATTTTTGCGTCATTTGCGCATGCAAATGACGAGTGCACGTGCAAAACGTAAGAAGTTTCCCACAAGCAAGGTTTGAAAGCGAAATAAAAGCTCGTTTTCTCTTAAACGAGCATGACCTATACTTTTTATTACATAACAGTAGTGCCCATGTTATCCTCTTTAATCTAAAAGAATTAAAAAAAAATTTATCGGAAGGAAAAAAAGATATAGCTGAAACCGTGCACAAAACTGTTACTCTAGGATGTAAATTATGACCACGAAAACATCGACTCGACGAACGCATTTCGTCTATCTCGTTTTAAATGACGCGATTTTTTCCACAAATTTTATATGATATTGTTCCATATGTTCCATGCTTTCTTCCTGTCAAGTTTTCTTCCCAGTATTACTTCGATAAACTGTCCTTTCAGCTACCGCAAATTGTAACGTGGCCCAATGAATAACGCGCGAGATTAGCACGAATACAGGCGTAAATGGGGCAAGATTGGCTCATCATATCTCTTTTGCGAGAATGGTGACCTATCCTTTTTTTTTTTTTTTTTTTTTTTTTTTTTTTCTTCAAAACAGTGCTTTGTAAGGAACATTCAGATAAACTTTAAAAAAAATTCATCGGTAAATTTTATTGCTGAGGAATTACCTTAACTAAATTAAGAAAGCTTTTTACTCGAAAATTGTTGTTCTACTGGCTTCTTTTCCCGGACTTCTTTTCTCTGCCATATTTCAAGAAATGTCTTTCTCGCTATTTTCGTTTCTATTAGAGTAACCGAGACAAAGAACCGTGAAACTGAATTACGCTGTACGAATAAGATATTTTCGCGTTCAAGTTCATTTAATTGCTGTCGAGGAAACGTATTGCGAAAGCTGAGGAACTTGAAAGGAAAATCTCGGACCACGACAGATTGCAGTCACAGCTAATGTTGAAGAAGGAGAAAATATTAGAGCGAGCGATAACCGAGAAGAACAACAAGGAAATGAGACATTGAACGATGGACGCGACACGACAGTGCGCACACAGTCTCAAGTGAAATTTGAAGAAACAGCTCGGTAGGGCGATCATTTTAAACGTGTTACCTTTTCGTTAAAACAGTATTTTGAAAGTTTGTGTTCATAAAATCAGTTTCGATCTAAGAAAAGAGACATTTTCTAAATATTTATGACTTTATCGGTTTGGTTTATTTTTAGGTTATTTAAGGCAAATGTCCTATGCTCCCCGAAGAGCAAAAAATTCAAGATAGCGGATATGGTATCGTGTCTGCTCAGACCTTTTTGTGTATTGTATATGTAGATAGCCAATGTAGAGATTTAACGATTTCTTTTCACAGTCCTTGTTGGAATTGGCCATGGTAGAGCTTTGCATTCCGCACACTATATGGTATTTTCTTTCCAAACAAATGTATCTCACATGCTCATGTATCATTTTCTAAAAATGTTCAAGTTTCCTGGAGTGACAAAGAGAGAAGTAAGCTAGAAAGAGAGTTCTATTGGGAAATGTAATATCTTTTTCGTCGAGTCTTTCGTTTTTCTATTCCGGACGACTTAAGCTTTCCGAGGTTACTCCTAATAGATATACGAATCAACAAACGAATCTTGAAATTTCGCAACGACCCAATGAAGTTACCAGCCAAGCAAAGAGCACCTGAACGAACGAACGAACGAACGACGGAATGAACGAATGAACGAATGAACGAATGAATGAATGAATAAATAAATAAATGAATGAATAAATGAATGAATGAATGAATGAATAAATGAATGAATGAATGAATAAATGAATGAATGAATGAATGAATAAATGAAGAAAAAAAGAACTTTTTCAAAGCTTGTGATGGTAGACACTGTTAACTGCCGATGTTTCATGGCAAAAATGTTGAAAAAACCAACCGCTTAGAACTGAACTTCCTTAATATTTACTTGCTTGAATAGAGCAACCGCCAAATTAGCAATAATTTTATGTCCCCAGAGCAAGGGATATTCACTAGTTCTTTTCATGACGCTTTTCAAAGTGCAGCTGAAACACTCAAAGCTAGAAAAAGAGTTCAATTGGGAAATGTAATATTTTTTTTGTCGAGTTTTTCGTTTTTTTTTTTATTCTGGACGACTTAAGCTTACCGATTACTCCTAACAGATAAACGAATGAACAAACGAACTTTGAAATGTCGCAACGACCCAATGAAGTTACCAACCAAGCTAAGAGCACCTGAACGAACGAACAAACGAAAGAACGAACGAACGAACGAACGAACGAACGAACGAACGAACGAATGAATGAATGAATGAATGAATGAATAAAGAACATTTTCTAAGCTTGTGATGGTAGACACTGTTAATGTAAGTAATATCATTTTAAAAAAAAAATTGTTGTGGGGCTAATAAATATACATAGATAAAATAGTAAATAATAAAGTTAAGTTAAAATCATTGCAAGAATTTTATTCTCGAAATTAGCTCAATTACGCTTGTGTTTTCTTTTCATCTAAAGCTTGGAAACTTCGTTTTGAAATAAACAGCTGAAGAACAGAGGCTGGACAGCTGTTTGAAGAAAAGAAAGAAACACTGAAATATGCTGACATGGATTGTCAATGTTTTCATAGCTAAAATGTTGAAAAAACCAACCACTTAGAACTTTAAATTTCCTTAATATTGACTTGCTTGAATAAATTAACGGCACAATTTGCAATAATTTTATGTCCCCAGAGCAAGGGATATTCACTTGTTCTTTTCATGACGCTTTCAAAGTGCAGCTAAAACACTCAAACAGGAAGTATTCCTTGTGAAAATTATTTTTGTCGGATGTTAATGTTTCTCATCACAGCTGACAGAAATACAGAAAACCAAACTTGACTTTACTGTCTCTACGTCGACGCAGATTTTTAATTCATCATTTATTTTAATTTACCAATGAAGTAGCTATGTCAAATTAAAGAGAAAACAGGGTGAAAGTGGGTAAGATGGACAGAAATTAAAAACAGACAGAAAAAAAAACAAAATACATAGGGATCCCAAGGTTTTCGACCAAACTCCGAGGAGGTTTCGGTAAAGTTTCGGGGTAATTTTATTTAAGGTAAGGGTTGAACAGCTCAGCGCATGTGTAAGTTGCGAGTAGATGCAGAAAGTACGACTATTTTTCTCCAATACGTATTTCAACACGAATCTTTTTCATTACAACAACCTACTGATATGAAAACTGATGAACTACAGTTAAAGTGACAAATGTAGTTCATCAGTGATATAGGGCCCTATTTCCCTCAGAGGGAAAAGGACATGATGATGATGATGATGACAGTGAAAGTGATAAGGTCAGAATAAACTCACTCACAAATAAGCAACAGAAAATGAATGCTCCATTTTCTTTTTCCTTACTCTTCTATAACAGGCTACGAGTTATGCGCTACAACGGAAATATTACATCGCGTAAATGACGCAGTTTTTCCGAGCTAAACCGCCATGGAGGGGTATTAGGCTTGTTACCTCTTATCAAAAATAGAGTTAACTTGCGGGGTGTTAGCTAGTTATTGCTTAGCCCTTTGACTCAGTCTCCGCTCAAATACAGGACACCTCTATACCCACACTGAAAATTGAAAAGATTTGTTTCAGCCCCAAAGTGTCAATTCAGCCCTGCTGGCTAAAGTCTGATTCAGGGGAGGTAAATCTTTCTGATTTACAGTGCAGGGTTTCTTATCAATCGATACAAACACGGAACGGAAATTTAACCAGTTTTAATCACTGAAAAAAAAAAAAAAAAACAGCTCGATTTCTTTGGACCACCACAATTACGTTTGCCATTAAAAAACTAAATATTTCAAAATCGAAGTCGTAATCGCATCATGAAAAGGAAAAGGGGAAGTAGGAAGAAAATAACCAAAATAAATGAAAAATGAAACCTCATATTTTATTTTGGTTGACCTCATATTCATTCTATTTTATCTTTTCCTTGGAATTAATTTCCCCCACAATAAAGAGAAGAAAAATAAATTAAAAACAAGCAAAGTGCTAATAATATTTGCTGAAAATTGCAGATAATTCATAGATGGGTAACGAAACACTTTTTCGAGCAACTGCCGATGTGCTTACAAAGCATTCTCTCAAAACTCACCAAACACTCAAGCTGGTAAACACAGATGATAATTGATCTTGTTGTTTCAAGAGTGCGCCTCGGTCTAAGCGTAACACACAAACTTGAAAAATGGCGGACACTTAAAGCAGAAAAATTGCTATCACTAAAAAGAAATCCTAAAAGGAGAACTTTTACAACTAGTTTCTCTGTTAGATTAACTACAACGAAACGCGGCGCGAAAGCAAGCAACATTGTTGAAGTAATAAACAAGTTTCGTGTATGTGATGAACGCAAAGCTTCAATGGTAACAAGGAATTAATATTTTAAAATACGACAAAATGCAACTATTTTATGTTCGACATTGTTTACTAGCTGAGAAATCACGACACTAATGGTACATGTCACTAAGAGAAATTACACTCAATAAATACTGATAAATGCGTGAACGTTTAAGATGTTTAATTGTCATTACTTTAAATCTTATCACAGAAGCCGAGAAAGGAGAAATGCTTAACGCATTCATTCAGAAAACACGTATTTATTGTTTGCTAATGAAATCATGCAAATGTAAATTAGGTTGATGAAATTAAACTCAGGTGATTAAAGGATTATTCCAAATCAAGAAAAAAGGATAATCTATTGGAAGTGATTGAACAGGCGAAGTGCAAAGTGAGCAAAATTCATCATCTATACAACACAAATAAAAAGTGAAGAAGCTTTGACAAGTCAGAATCGAGCAAAGATGAATCACTCTACATTCAACACCACCAAGTTGTGGTATTACATTTAGTCTTCTAGATCCCGCAAAAATTTGACCCGATCTCCGCATTGCGGTATAGGTACATCGTCGCAATCGTCGTAAACGTCTCATCTGTCCTCTCATTGTTTTGCTCGACATACCCAACCAAGTTTCCTTAGAAGCCGCCGAAGGAAAAGGTACTTAAACATAACAGAGAATTTTTACACGACAACGTTTATTCTTCTTGCCTTTTTCTTTGTTTTATTCCAGTAAATATCATTTTTAGCTATTTTCGCTTCCCCTTCCAACAGGAAACCCGCTAATGGAGGAAAAACTGCTTTTTATCGTCTTTCTTTGATTCCAGTTCTGGATTCTACATTTAATCCGTTTATTTAATCCGTTACCATTACTGAGATCTTTCCGCTAGCTCAGCTTCATTCATTTATATGGTAGAGAAAAAGTATTACACAAGATCAGATGAGCAACTTGAAAGAAAAATCTTTGGGCCAAGAAAGATTGTAGTCATAAGTTTATAATGAAAAAGGAGAAAATATTAGAGCGAGCGCTAACCGAGATGAACAACAAGGAAATGAGACATTGAACAATGGACATGACATAATATGAACACAGCCGCAAGTGGAACGTTTGCAGAAAGAGCTCTGTAGAGACACATTGGTTATAATTTTAAGCGAATTTGAGGCACCTTCAAATTTGAAGGCTGATAACTTTAAAAATATTTAAGCAATATTGTAAAAATCTGGTGAAAGTCCCTAAAAAAACAATTTGCAACGGGAAATTGTTTCTAAAAGATCTTGATGTTTTAATGCCAACCCTATTTTGATAGGATTTTTTTTCAGATTATTCAATTCTCGTTTCGTTTTGATAGAAAAATTTTTTGCATGACTTAATCTTTGTTCAAGTGTATCTTAAAATCCGGCTAGGTGCATGTAAGATAATGCCTTACTTAGCATATCATGCTAATGAATAACGATTCAGTTGGCCAAATTGTAATATATTAATTTAATTAAGATTATTTGAATGCCCAAAAATACAATAACGTTTTCATTATATTAAGCAATAGACCACAAGTTTCTATGGTTTATAGGCTGATAAACCACGCGGGATGTTGGAAAAACACGAGAAGATTTTTTAAATCACGAGCCGCAGGCGAGTAATTTACGAATTCTTCGAGTGTTCTACCAACATCCCAAGTGGTTTATGAGCCTATAAACTATAAAAACTTGTGGTCTATTGCGTTTATAATATATAGATTTAGGCCAGCCTAAAAGCGTAGCTCCTTGGCCGGGTTGTTCAGTGCCCGATTAAGGTGGCTGAACACAGTTTTTGATACCTCTGTTTCAATTACATTTTTCTCTAAAACCTTTGATCCTTTGGTCACCAAAAATGGCAGCAAGCAAGTTAACAACACAAACTTCAACTTTTTGATAATAAAGCTGACGTATGTACCGTTGCCATGGCAACATGATCAAATATAAACAAGTGTTTAAAATCGGTTTTGTTTATTTGCAGAAAATCTAGTCATTAGATTTTCTTTATAATTTGCATGCAACAAACTTGTAACGATACTCGCAAGTTAACGCTATTTTGATAATAATTTAACAAACAGATCTTCAATCATCTCTCTTTAAAGGTTCACTGGCATATCTTGAATTTCCTTTGTTAAAGTTCAATTTTTTTTCAATCCTCCAGTTACTTATTTCCTAAAGTATTTTCGTGCCAAATTTCGTGAAATTCTAATGAGTGGTTCTCGAGAAATAAGCGCCTCCGAGAAGTCAATTTTTCACTCAATCGCACTTTTTTCGACTTACTACGCATGCGCTGCATTTAACTGGGTTCTTTTAGCAACAAAGAAATAGCAGAGCTGAGTTCTTTGCATCGTTACCTTTCTAATATACCTTTGTAATAAAAGAGTAAAACCTTCAATACAATACATTGTGTTCATTTGTGAAGAAAAAAATAGTACAGATAGCGCAAACATTGAGCAAATAAAATGATCGCTCTATTTATGCCATGTTTGTTTTTATGCAATACTTGTGCGCGCGCTGAATCACGTTAGCAAGAGCGCGCGCCAAAACTGTGTTCAGCCACCTTAAGGTGGCCGAACACAGTTTTCGCGCGCGCTCATACTAACGCAATTCAGCGCGCGCACTAGTATTGCATAAAAACAAGCATGGCATCAATACAGCGATCATTTTGTTTGCTCAATGTCTGTGCTGTCTGTACTATTTTTCTTCACAAATGAACACTGTATTGATGGTTTTACTCTTTTATTACAGAGGTATGTTAGAAAAAGTAACGATGCAAAGAAACCAGCAATTCTCCGCTTTTGTTTGTTACCGAAAGAACCCAGTTAAATGCAGCGCATGCGTAGTAAGTCGAAAAAATTGCGATTGAGTGAAAAATTGACTTTCGGAGATACGCCTATTTCTCGAGAACCACTCATTAGAATTTCACGAAATTTAGAGCGAAAATACTTTAGGAAATAAGTAACTGGAGGATTCAAAAAAATTAAAATTTAACAAAGGAAATTCAAGATATGCCAGTGAACCTTCAACGAGGGATAATTAAAGATCTGTTTGTTAAATTATTAGTAAAACAGCGCTAACATGTGAGTATCGTTACAAGCTTGTTGCATGCAAATTATCGAGAAAATCTAATGACTAGATTTTCTGCAAATAAACAAAACCGATTTTAAACGCCTGTTTATAATTAATCATGTTGCCATGGCAACGGCACATACGACAGTTTAATTATCAAAAAGTTGAAGTTTGTGTTGTTAACTTGCTTGCTGCCATTTTTGGCGACCAAAGGATCAAGGGTTTTAAAAGCAAAGGTAAATGAAACAGAGGTATCAAAAACTGTGTTCAGCCATCTTAAGGTGGCTGAAAAAGGTAGAATTTTGATATGAGTTTTGTAACTTTGCGGTGA
>JAHPZR010023289.1:40000-45000 GCA_019787425.1 Platygyra sinensis
TTGTGCGAAATTTTATTTTCCGATTGACACGTGCACAATTGCTCGAGGATTATTGCGTTAGTAGTTGAAGCGATAAAAAAAAAACGTTTATAGCGCACGAAAAAACATAGAATATTTCCGTAGTTACTTAAGGCAGCTCTAGAATGATGAAATAACTTTTAATTACGTCTGTGCTTAACAGGCCTTCCGCAACGTATCGTTCAGTTCACAAATATTTCTGAAACGGACTTGGTTGGGACTCTTTACAAGGCTCCAAAAAAACCATTTGGTTGATTTTCTGACGCTTTCACTCGAGTTACAAAGGGAAAAAAGAAAAAGACTACTTCCATTACCGAAAAATTTGTCGCAACTATCGCCATTTTGCTTCTATTTTGCTTACACGCAAAGCAGGCGCATACCAGCGGTTACTCACAAAATACTTTACGGAGCATGCGCAAACAAAATGCCCTTAAGCTATCCTGCCCTGTTTTCAACAAAAAAACCCTGACTTGAGCCCGCGATCCAATCAAAAACCAGCATTTGCTCAGCGGTCAACTTCGAAAAAAAAAAACGTGACTTCGATGAGTTGTATACTTGAGCCCGCGATATGATCACGTGATACTGGTCAGCGGATACTTTGTTTTGACAGGTGTCAATTGATCATAACATGGATGCTTAATATCAAAGAAGTACACGGTAAATCAAGGATGCATATCTCTGTCAACCTATTATTTGGAGTTTGGCCGCTATGTTGCGCGAAACCGTCGTCGTCGTCGTGCGTACGCGCCCACGAGCAATGCCGCTAGCCATGATAACCATGAGAAAATCAACTCATGGGTTTCCTTTTCTTTCCTATATGGGTATGGGGCTCCGCTTGGCGGCCCTTGGGGCCGCCGGAGCTCCGCTATTTAAGCAATAGAAAACGTTTTCCGTGTTTGCATAGTCTGATATAAACACGAGAGGGGTTGGGAGAATTCGAGACAGTTATGCAAACCCGAGACGAAGTCGAGGGTTTGCATAACTGTCGAAAAGTACTACCAACCCCTCGAGTATATCAGGCTATGCAAACACAGGAAAAAAGTTTTCTATTGCTTTTATAAAATATTTCTCAAAATTAATTCGACAAATGAAGAGAAATTTTGTTTATTAACTTCTTGTTCCAAAAAGCTTTTCTCAATACACGCTCTAGACAATCATCTTTCCTACTAACCAATCAAAACGCACATCTGATAACGCACGAACCAATGAAATTTCGCGTTACAAAAATCAAAATTTGTGGCAAAATCTCCAGCGAGCAAGCGAGCGCCGTGTAAATGAAAGCGATATCAGCTTTGAATCCTTATCAATCTTTGGGAGAAATGCCTAAAGTTCGGTGAAAACAGAAGAAATGTTCAAAAGATTTACGACTCTGTAAGGAAAGAACTTCAAGATGAAATCACTGTGCTTGATCGCTCTTGAAAGTGACGCAAACTTGCCCGATTTGGTAGCCCGAGAAGATGGTTGAGAAGTTGTATCGCTCATCGTGCCTTGTGAAGTTTTGCTGGTTTGGAATCATAGCACAAGCAGGCAAGGTTGAGTTAATGCAGTTAAGTCGAAGGGCATTAAGAGCGACTTGCTGTAACGGTCATCTATACCTATGCAAGATAGAAAAAATCGATTTTCTGAAAATTTGTCAGGAAGAAGGTTTTTACTAACTTGTTTCAAAACAGTAACTTTGAGGTTGTTTGGATTTTTATTTTCTTCTCCAGACCGCCTTTTGTATTTTGCCCCTAAAAGAGCCAAACTCGGCCCTGAAATTGCACTTTTTGCGAAGGCTGGCAAGCCAAAATGCTGTGCGTGGCTGGAAAAGCTAACCCATATTATTAAAATATAATGTTTTAGTACTTATTTCGCGTTGTCAGATCCACATGTAATTTGAACCTGAATTTTTAACAAATTTTCAAAATTATACGCGACGGCGATGTCGCGTCACGTCCAAAGTTAGGTCAAATTCGTGGACCAAAAAGTCATTCTGGTACATGGATTTACCTCCCAAAACTATTTTTCTGGATAAAAGTATCACTTCATCTCACTTTTTATCGCAAATTTAGCTTGGGTAAATAAAACGCAAAAATTTGACAGCGTCTTGAAACCAGACACCTGAGCTAATCGCTTGACATTTTCACCTTTCACGCCGCGATTATTATCTCGAACATTGACCCTCAGATGTTTGCCTGTGGGTCTCAATCCGGTAAAATAATTGTTTTAAGCCTCTAGATATCAGCTATAGCAATTTAAAGACAGTTTCTAGCCGCAAACGAACATGTTAAGCAAAGGCTAATTTTGAATAATTAAGCTTAAACATGTAGCGGTCAGCGAGCACAGAATGCACGCGACAAAAATGTCGGTTTATAAATCGTTATCGGGAAAAATCTGGAGGAAAACTAGAAGAATAAATAGTTTACTAAATGCTTGGAGCTATTTCTTACCTTAATCTCGCCTACCGTGATAAGAAATGGTCACATTGCTGCGGCTTCATTGCTTGTTCGAAACAGTCTCGACGGTTGCCAGGCTACAAACAAAATCACGGACACAGGACTCCCAAGGTCACGTGAGAGCGGCGGCATTGTTTATTTATTTTAATTGTTACTATTTGTTTGGTTGTCTGTTTGTTTTTTTTAATTGATTGTTTTGTTGCTGTTTTTCAATATATAAGTTTTATTATACACTTATGTCATTTGCTTTCTCATGCGCAATCATTTTCTCTGCTAACAGGTGTGCCCTCCCTGGTATCAAATTTCGCAGAACGTACGCACGCACTTGCTTTTAATTTACTCTGACCTGTCTTGTTTTTTTTACTTGTAAATAACATACGGAATTGGAGAATCTTGCATCTTTATTAAAGTTAGAAATTGTATTTTAATGGCTTCATGTGGTTTTGCACACTTAATTAATTGTCGGGGGATCGTGTGGACCAAGTGCAGACAATCCGGCAAATGTCCAGTGTGTGGTTGTGGGAAGCTGTGCAAAGAGTACTCAAGGCCACCTTCGAAATTTTCTGTATTGGAGACTCTGCCTTAGACTGTGAATCGAAGAATCTCCCACGAGCCACATATATGAGCGCCAACCCTCCTGGGCGAATCACTGTAGACCGCGGCTCGGGTGCGTTCCTCAGAAAGCTAAGTTAGTCTCCAGGAAACTTCTTGTGAGGAATTAATTTAACAAAGAGACAGATTTGTTGACGAACCAAGTTAAGTTTTTTTTGTTGGCAGAGTCAACAGAACGGGAACTTGATAGAATCTTATTAACATAAAGCTCTTGGAAAATCAAATTGGGGTGTTTGAGAAACGTCGCGCTGGACTTATGGCTAAGGAAGAACATTTATACCAGGGTGATAGGTTTCTTACAGTTTTGATGCAAAATATGTTTGAGAGAGCTCTCTCGAAGTAAGCTACTCATTTAGTTAGAAGATCCTCCCACGGGCTTATATCGAAGGAAAAGACGATTAGATTTCTATTGGAGGAATTATGTTCGGCTGTTAAGGGTTTCATTGGACTTCTAGAGGGAACGCGCGCGAGGAGTCTACACTCTCAGGAGGGCTGGTGCTCATATGGGGCTCGTGAAAAATTTTAGACATTTTTGCAATTGTGACATAGCTTTAGCCTCCACCTCTCAAGCAAGACACTTCAATAAACCCTTGTACAATCTGGCATGCAGCATGTTATAACAGATAAAAAATAATTATACCCTACTCTGTTCTTTTAGCCTTTTTAATCTTGTAAGTAATTATTGTGAAATTTCAATAAAGTTTTTGTTATTATTATTATTATTATTATTATTATTATTATTATTATTATTATTATTTATTTATTTATTTATTTCATTTTTTTAATTTACTCTAATAAACTTGCGCGACGCCACAGGAACTAACACACCAGTGGAGTGGAATAGCTGTCTGGACTGCGAGAGTGTAATATCACGTTCTCCTTTCACAGAAATCGGAGCAGTACAGTTTCTTTTATTAGATCGCCATGTGATACCGAAAGACTCACGATGTCCTGGACAAATCGTCAGCCGAAGATGCTACTTGTCGTTATCAAACACCCTGTAAGATGAAAGTGAAAGACCAAAACTACCAACTGTATCATGACCTTCGGTATCTACCAAATTTTGCAAGGCTAGAGAAGTTTAATTATGTACACGCTTTTCAATTACCTGCCCTCTCTTCAAGGTCCCGCTTTCTCCTGCGGAGTGCATTCTTCCTTGTCCTCTAGTTTTGGGGATCTAACATTTCTGATTATGACAGATGAACTTGTCTTCGGCTACATACTCTGGCATACATTATGACATTCCAGACAGCTTCATGATTTTTGCGTGACAGTCATACATAGTGCGTGACAATAGTGCATGATGCGTGACAGTTGACAGGTGTATCAAAGCCAGCATGCACAGCCACCTATTGCGAGGTGTGGTCCAGCGTCTTCAAATACAAAAAATTTCGAAGGTGGCCTTGAGTACTCTTTAACCAGCTTCCCGCAAACACACACTGGACATTTACCGGATTGTCTGCACTCGATCCACACGATTACCCGACAAATGTGCAAAACCACATGAAGCCATTAAATTACAATTTCTAACTTTAAAATAGATGCAGGATTCTCCAGTTACGTAATGTTATTTACAAGTAAAAACAAATCCGACATTAATTTGAAAGGCCAAAGGATATAACGCTTTTTACGACAAAGTATTAATCGCTCTAGAAGGGCGCTAAAACAAGACAGGTCAGAGTTACAGGAGGGCACACCTGTTTTCTGAGGCATGCTCGTTGACATAGGGTAAGCACAAAAGATAATTGGCTATGAGAATCACAATGATATAAATGCAATAAAACTTATATATTAAGAAAAAGCAACAAAACCATCAATTACAAAAAACAAACAGACAACCAAACAAATAGTAACAATTAAAATAAATAAACAACGCCGCCGCTATCACGCGACCTTGGGAGTCCTGTGTCCGTGATTTTGTTTGTAGCCTGGCAA
>JAHPZR010023289.1:52500-117466 GCA_019787425.1 Platygyra sinensis
AAATTCAGCTGCACTAAATAGACACCACTTCTGACGTCTTTCCTCCACCATCCCGTTTGCATGCTCAAAACTGAAAAAAACTGACCCACGTGCACCACCAATCAATCAATCAATCAATGAATTACTAACTTTAGTAATGTGTCAGGTAGATCTGGCTTACATATACGGAAAATAATCGAGGACACCTATCTACTAGTGAATTAAAAGTTAAGAAGAAATATATTAATCTCATCCAAAATACTAATTTTTAGTAACAACCGTTAAAGTACGCTGTATTTTAAAAGTAGTTCCTGAAATATCTTAACATATCAGTATCCCAAAAATCCATGCTAGCTATAGCTTCCTTAAAACCAAAGGTTGAAGACTAATCCCCTCCCAAACCACTTTTTTCAATCCATGAGTAAAATGCTCAATTCCATAATTACCGCTCTTTAGGATGCTTGTACAATTATCTTCCATTATCCCAACTAGATCTAATTTTCGGATTTTAGCTTTAAACTTATTTAAAAATTCCGAATTCCTGACTTTCTTATCTAACTTTGACGCACTGCTAGGCGATTTTTCTAATCCGAAAGAACAGTTAATGTTTTCAAAACCATGGAGGAACCTTTAAGTGAGATCGAAATTGCGGCCTAGTCGTGTAACCTTTTAATCTGTAACGCGTCACGCCTTCCGAAAACGAGAAATTAAACGACGATTAAACGACTAAATTTTCGCGGGAAAATTTAGTCTTAATAATTGGCGTGTTTAAATTGATTTTGAATAAGTTAATCCCGATGTCACAGTTTAAATATTCTATTTTGCAGTCCAGCTAACTATTTTGTGCAGATCTTTCAGCATATCATGGATAAAAAGCGCAGAAAGTCGGGAAAAGTAGATATTCTTCGCTAAACATTTGGCGGGAAATATGTCTGACCAATGATTTTTTTTGGACTTTGCGAGACCAATTACTCCGATTTGCTTGTAGATACCAATTTTAACTAAACTGAATATTGACGATTCGGCGATGATGTTTGGTACCTCGTGAAAACCGTAGAATTAAAGTGAAAAAATCCAAATATATCTCGGTCAACTAATAAGGGGCCAAATATTATCGCACGAAAATAAGAGTTTCTGGAATATGTACGAAGTATCTTTTAGGCTTACCTAAAGTTCGCCGAAATTTCGGCCATTTAAGACCGCTTGAGAGGCCAAAATCATGACGAGGTAATATCTCGAAGAAAAACGAACGCCTATCTCGGCAAGTATCATGGTTATTAATCTTTTCGGATAGCTTTTATACTGTGAAAAGATGAAGGTAAACGGCCGACCTCGATCTTTTGGTTCTGCCCGGTTTTCTCTGACAACGAAACTTAAATCCATCAGTCCGGTGAACTGTCTGGTACATTCTTTCAAGCTTTAATGGTCATTTTTTGAACATTTGACAGCCAAAACACGGCAACCGATCGGCCGTGTAAAATTTGTTTTGAATAGATTTCGCATTCGCAGACTGTAGCATATAGTTAGCGTTTAATTTTATTGCACATCTTTTTTAAAAAACAGCATGTGATTTTGAGAATTTTATTGTAGTAATGAAATGCAAAAATTATCTTGAAAAACGTTTACTGTGTATTTTGTTGCATAATATTTTGTTGTCTTCGCTTGAGCTCCCTCGGAAAGGTCGTCTAGCTCACTAACATCGAGGCATACAAAGCGCTGTTAATCTTCTTTCTTTTGCTTTCTTTCCACGAGTCTGAGGGAAAGAGATGGTCAATCCCCAAATCAAAACTTGGAAAATTCTTCATTTGAATTCCTTAATACTGAATTTGTACTTGAGAGTTGAATTACCGGCTTTGAAATGGTTTCAAATTGTGCCGGGGAAACACAGAAAGCGTGACGTGACAACCGTGTTCGCATACTCTCATCTAAACACGCCTATCGACCAATGAGAATGCGCGTACTGTCCTAAATATTTTATAAAATAATTCAGAAGACGCGCAATTTTTCCATGGGTTTGCTGGCACAATAAACCATAGCTGATTGACCAATCAAAGCGCGCATTCATTTTGTTATTATATAATCAATTAATGTCACCTTTTGTAGTCAACTGTCAAGGAAATTGAGGACTGAACATTTAAGAGGGGAAGTAAAAAGGACGAGCAATCTGAAAACACGAAGCAACCAAACTTTAACCCACTCAGTCAGTCGAAGGAAGATGAATTTCACCACAGTCAACCACACATTAATTAGTTGTGGTCTTCATTTGCTTCCTATATATCCCGAGACTATTTCTCTTGATCTTTACGTTGTATTCATCGTCCGAATCGTTGTGAACGCTCTCACCTGTCCTTTCGTCATTGTGCTCAACATCCTGGTGATGGTTGCAGTGAAAACCAAACCACAGCTTCGCACCACATCTAACATAGCACTCGCCTGTTTATCCACAACTGACCTCGTGGTGGGACTACTCGTTCAGCCTTTACATATCATGCACGCAAGTTTTCTTCTTAGTGGTCAAGGAAACATATTCTGCAGTCTAAACAAAGTATTAGTTACCCTTACCTTCAAATGTCTGATGGTATCGTTTACACATTTAATTCTGTTGAGTGCAGAGCGTTATGTCGCGGTAAGACACCCTTTCGCGTATGAGAGCCAGGTAACTGAAGCTCGTATCATCATAGCCTCTGGTCTGGCGTGGATTATAGCTTTATTGCTTCCCTTGGAACAGCCCAAAGCTGAACCAGGTTTTGTGAAAATCTTTGTAGTTTTTATACTTGTACCAGTTTTACTGTATTTTCCAGCAATGATTTATTTTAATTGTGCTGTATACAAGGAAGTGAGTCGCAGCGAAAAACAAATTGTTGCTAACCAAGGTTCTTTAGAAGCAAAGGAAAAGATACTTAAAAATAAGAAAGCTTTTTACACGACAATCGTTGTTCTACTGGCTTCTTTTCTCTGCCACATTCCAAGAAATATCTTTCTCGCAATTGTCGTTTCCACTAGAGTAACTGAGAGAAAGAACATTGATGGAGGAAAAGCTGCTTTTTATCTTGTGCCTTTGATACCAGTTCTGAATTCATTGCTTAATCCACTGATTTACGCTGTAAGAATAAGATATTTTCGCATAGCTTTCATTCAATTGCTGTCAAGAAAAAGTACTGCAGAAGCTGAGGAACTTGAAAGGAAAATCTTTGCACCACGACGGATTGGAGAAACAGCTAATGACGAACGAGGAGAAAATATTAGAGTGAGCGCTAACCAAGAAGAACAACAACGAAATGAAACATTGAGCGATGGACGTGACACGAAATTGCGAATACAATCGCAAGAGGAATTTCCCCCAGTTGAAGAAACAGTTCGGTAGGGAGACATAAGTTATCATTTTAAACGTCTTACCTTTAATTAAAAATGTATTTTGAAAGTTTTTGTTCACAAAATCAGTTTCGATTAAAAAAAGAGACCTTTTCTAACTATTTATGGCTTTTTTTTTTCGGTTTAGGTTATTTTTAGGCTATTTAAGGTAGATATTCTACGCTTTCCGAGGAGCATAAAATCCAAGATAGCGGATTTATAATCTTGTCTTTTCAGTTTTTTCTGTATTGTACCTGGAGATAGCCTATGTAGAGATTCATCGATTTCTTTTGTATATCCTTGCGGGTATTGGCCATGGTAGAGCTTTGCACTCTGCACACTATATTGTACACTGCTAGGAAATTGTTTTTTCTTTCCAAATAAATGTAACTCATGCATGTATCATTTTGTGAAATGTTAACTTTGAGTGGCAAAGAAAGAAGTGCGCTAGAAAGCAAGTTCTATTGGGAAATGTAATACTTTTATTCGTCGAGTTTTTAATGTTTTTTTTTTTATTCCGGACGACTGGAAACATCACAATGAACCAACGAGACCACCAACCAACCAAGTGAAGTGACTGACCGAACGAACGAATACTGAGTGAATAAAGAACTTTTTCTAAGCTTGCTTGGAAACTTCGTTTTGAAATAAACAGCTGAAGAACAGAGGCTGGACAGCTGTTTGAAAAGAAAAAAAAAACATTTTTGATTGCCAATGTTTTTATGGCAAAAAATGTTGGAAAAGCCAACCACCTAGAACTTTTCTTTAGTATTTACTTCCTTAAATAAAGTAACAGCCAAAAAAATGAGCAATAATTTTATATTCCCAAACCACGGGATATTCATTAGTTCTTTTCATGACGCTTTTCAAAGTGCAGCTGAAACACTCAAACAGGAAGTATTCCTTATGAAAATTATTTTTGCAAGATGCTTTCCATTTAATTTCGGTATCCATCCTAAAAAAAACTCTGGACTTACATTTAACGTTTCTCGTCACAGCTGAAAAAAATACAGAAAACCAGACATGAAAGCCTTCAGGCCTGGACTTCGATGCAGATTTTTATTTCTACATTAATTTTAATTCACCAATCATGAAGTAGCTATGCCAAATTAAAGAGAAAACAGGGTGAAAGCGGGTAAGGTGGATAGAAATTAAAAACTGACAGAACAACAAATACATAAGGATCCCAAGGTTTTCGACCAAACTCCGAAGAGGTAATTGGGTAAAGTTTCCGTGAAGTTTTGAAAGGGTTAAACGGCTCAGCCCATGTGCAAGTTGGGGTTAGATGCAGTAAGTAATGATTTTCTCCATCACGTATTTCTAAAAGTAAATCCTAAAAAGAGAAAATTTTACAATTAGTTTATCGCTGTTAGATTAACTACAACGAAACGAAACACTTCCCTCGCAAAAACAAGCAACATTATTGAAGCAATAAACAAGTTCCGTGTTTGGGATGAGCGGAAAACTTCAATGGTAATTAACACAGAATACAACAAAATGCAACTAAATTTAATGTTCGACATTATTTACTAGTTGAGAAATCAAGACACTTGTAAGGGGTTGATGTCAGAAAGAGAAATCCCACTCACTAAATACTGGTAAATGCGCGAGCTTTTAAGATGTTTAATTGTCATTACTTTAAGATATCATCACAGAAGCCGAGAAAGGAGATTCAGAAACACGTATTTAATGCTTGCTAATCAGGGGAAATCATGCAAATCTAAATTAGATTAATGAAATTGAGTTCAGGTGATTAAAGCATTATTCCAAATCAAGGAAAAAGGATAATCTATTCGAAGCGATTGAACAGGCAAAGAGCAAAAGTAAGCAAAATTTTTCATTTCAACAACACAAATTAAGAAGAAGCTTTGACAAGTCAGAATCGAGCAAAGATGAATCACTCAACTATTCAACACCATCATCTCTAGTTGTGGTATTACATTTAGTCCTCTAGATCCCGCAAAAACTTGACCTGATGAATAAGTACATCGTCGAAATCGTCGTAAACGTCTCACCTGTCCTCATTGTTTTGCTCGACATACCCAACTAATTTTCTTTAGAAGCCGCGGAAGCCGAAAAGGATACTTAAACATAATGGAGAATTTTTACATGACAACGTTTATTCTTCTCGCCTTTTTCTTTGTTTTATACCAGTAAATATCTGTTTTTAGCTATTTTCGCTTCCCCTTCCAACAGGAAACCCGCTAATGGAGGAAAAACTGCTTTTTATCGTCTTTCTTTGATTTCAGTTCTGGATTCTTTATTTAATCCGTTCATTTAATTTGTTAGAATAACTGAGATCTTTTCGCCTAGCTTTCAGTCAAATATGGTACAGAAAAAGCATTGCACAAGATGAGGAACTTGAAAAAAAAAATTTTTGGACCGAGACAGACTGGAGTCACTGAGCTAATGTTGAACAAGGAGAAACTTTTAGAGCGAGCACTAACCGAGAAAAAACAACAAGGAAATGAGACATTGAACGATGGACACGACATGACATAATGAACACAGCCGGAAGTGGAACGTTTGCAGAAAGAGCTCTGTAGAGACACTTTGGTTATCATTTTAAGCGAATTTGAGGCCACAGCCAGATATGAAGGCTGATAACCTTAAAAATATTAAAGCAATAACTTACAAATCTGGTGAAAGTCCCTAAAATAACAATTTGAAACAGGAAATTGTTTCTAAAAGAACTTGATGTTTTCATGCCAACCCTATTTTGATTGGCATTTTTTTTTTTTTTAGTTTATTCTCATTTTGTTTTGCTAGAAAAATTCTTGCCTGACTTGATCTTGGTTCAAGTGTATCTTAAAATCCTGCTACGTTCATGCAGTAAGATAATTTACTTTGTATATTATTCTAATGAATGACGATTCAGTTGACCAAATTGTAATACATTAATTTAAGATTATTTGATTGCACAACTGAAAATACAATAACGTTTTCATCTATTAATGTCACCTTTATTGTAGTCAACTGTCAAGGAAATTGAGGACTGAACCATTTAAGAGGGGAAGTAAGGAGGGCGAGCGATCTGAAAACACGAAGCAACCAAACTTTAACCCACTTAGTCAGTCTAAAGAAGGTTAATTTAACCATAATTAGCTGTGGCCTTCATTATCTTCCTATATATCCAAAAAATATTTCTCTTGGTCTTCGCGTTGTATTCATCATCCGAATCGTCGTGAACGCTCTCACCTGTCCTCTCGTCATTGCGCTCAACATCCTGGTGATGGTTGCAGTGAAAACCAAACCACAGCTACGCACCAAATGTAACACAGCACTGGCCTGCTTAGCCACAACTGACCTCGTGGTGGGACTACTCGTTCAGCCACTACATATCATGCACGCAAGTTATCTTCTGAGTGGTCAAGGGAAGATATTCTGCAATCTAAACGAAGTATCAGTTACTCTTGCCTTCTTATGTTTGTTGGCATCGTTCACACATTTAATTCTGTTGAGTGCAGAGCGTTATGTCGCGGTAAGACACCCTTTCGTGTATGAGAGCCAGGTCACTGAAGCTCGTATCATCATAGCCTCAGGTCTGGCGTGGATTATAGCTTTATTGCTTCCCTTGGTAAAACCCTCCCAAACTGAATCAGATTCTGTAAAAATCTTTCTAATTTTTATAGTTATACCAGTTTTGCTGTATATTCCAGCAATGATTTAAGAAGTTCGCCGCAGAGTAAAACAAATTGCTGCAAACCAAGTTTCTTTAGAAGCCAAGGAAAAAATATTTAAGAATAAGAAAGCTTTTTACACGACAATTGTTGTTCTCTGACTGGTTTCTTTTCTCTGCCATATTCGAAGAAATATCTTTCTCGCTATTTTCGTTTCCACTAGAGTAACTGAGACAAAGAATACTGATGGAATAGAAACTGCTATTTATCTTTTGCCTTTGATACCAGTTCTGAATTCATTGCTTAATCCACTGATTTACGCTGTAAGAATAAGATATTTTCGCGTAGCTTTCACTCAATTGCTCTCGAGAAAAAGTACTGCAGAAGCTGAGGAACTCGAAAGGAAAATCTTTGGACCAGGACAGATTGCAGTCACAGCTAATGTTGAAGAAGAGGAAATATGAGAGGTAGCGCTAACCGAGAAGAGCATCAAGGAAATGAGACATTGAACGATGAACGCGACACGACAGTGCGAACACAGCCTCAAAAGGAATTTGACGAGACAGCTCGGTAGGGAGAACATTTTAAACGTGTTACCGTTTCGTTAAAACAGTATTTTGAAAGTTTCTGTTCATAAAATTAGTTTCGATCTAAGAAAATAGACCTTTTCTAAATATTTATGGCTTTCTTTATCGGTTTGGTTTATTTTTAGGCTATTTAAGGTTAATGTTCCATGCTCCCCGACGAGCATAAAATTCAAGATAGCGGATATAGTATCGTGTCTTTTCAGGGTTTATTTTTCTGTATTGTACATGCAGATAACCTAGTGTAGAGATTTAACGATTTCTTTCTCAGTTTATTCCTTGTTGGAATTGGCCATGGTAGAGCTTTGCACTCCACACACAAAACTGCTGGGAAATTATTTCTTTCCAAATAAATGTAACCCACGTAGGTATCATGTTGTAAAAATGTTTTCCTTGAGTGACAAAGAGAGAAATGAGCTAGAGAATTCTATTGAGAAATGTAATTTTTTATTCGTCGAGTTTTTTCGTTTTTCTATTCTGGACGAGTCGGCTGGGAGCGAAGAAGGACGCCTGTTTTTGCAAGCTAACCGAGGCTACTAATAACAGATAAACAAATGAAAAAGCGAACCATGAAATATCGCAACGACCCAATGAGATTACCAACCAACCAAGGAGCAACTGAGCGAACGAACGCGGAAGGAACAAATGAAGGGATAAGGACTTTTTCCAAGCTTGCGAGGGTAGACACTGTTAATTTATAAGTAACATCACATGATTTTTTTTAAATGTTGTTGTGTGGCTAATAAATGTAAATAAATGAAATAGTAAATAATAAAATTTAGATAAAATATATTTGCTATAATTTTATTCTCGAAATTAGCTAAATTACGTTTGTGTTTTTCTTTCCATTTAAAGCTTGCAAACTTCGTTTTGAAACGAACAGCTGAAGAATTAGAACAGAGGCTAGACAGCTGTATGAATAAAAAAAAAAAGAAAAAAAAATATACTTATAATTGCCAATGTTTTGATGGCAAAAGTGTTTAAAAAACCAACCACCTAGAGCTTTTCTTTAACATTTACTTGCTGGAATAAAGTAGCAGCTACATAAATGAGCAATAATTTTATGTGCCCAAACCACGGGATATTCATTAGTTCTTTTCATGACGCTTTTTTCTTGTTCAAAGTGCAGCTGAAACACTCAAGCAGGAAGTATTCCTTATGAAAATTATTTTTGCTGGATGCTTTTCATTACAGTGTCCGTCTAAAAAAACTCTCGACTTAAATTTTAACGTTTCTCATCGCAGCTGAAAGAAAATACAGAAAAACCAAACATAAAAGCCCTCCGGGACTTTACAGTCTCTACATCGATGCAGATTTTTAATTCAACTGTGATTAGTTTTAATTCAAAAATGAAGTAGCTATGTCAAATTAAAGAGAAATCAATTTGAAGATGGGTGCGAGATGGACAGAGATTAAAAGCAGGCAGAAGAAAAAATATACATATAAGAATCCCAAAGTCCTCGACCAAATTCCGAGGAAGTTTCGGTTCAATTTCGCGGTAAGTAAGGCTTGAACGGCTCAGCGCATGCGTAAGTTGCGAGTAGATGCAGAAAGTAATGCGACTAATTTTCTCCATCACATATTTTCAACACGAACCTTTTTCAGTTACAACAACCTACAGGAAGATGAAATACTACTAAAGTGATAACGTCAAAATAAACTCACTCACTTAAATAAACTACAGTAATACTTCATTTTCTTTTTGCTTACTCTTCTATAAGAAGTTTTCGCTAAATTGAAAATTGCAGATAAATCATCTATGGGTTACGAAACAATTTTTCGAGCAACTACCTATGTACTTGACTTACTTGCTTAATATTCTGTCAAAACTCACCAAACACTCAAGAGGTGTCAGTAAAGCTTTTCAAATAACAATTTGAATATCCTTTTACCATTAAATTACCTCTGGTTTAAATTATTGTTTGAATTGTATTACTTGAACCATTCTTTATGAACCAAACTTAGCAGGTAAACATGGCTGCTAATTGATCTTCTTGTTTCAACACTGCGCCTCGGTCTAAGCGTAACACACAAAAAAATGGCGGACACTTTGAGCAGAAAAATTGCTAACATTAAAGTAAATCCTAAAAGGTTTCTCGCTGTTGGATTAGCTACAACAGAATCGAAAAACATCCCTTGCAAAAGAAAGCAACATTACTGATTGAAGTAATTAACAAGTTCCGTGTGTGGGATGATCGCAAAACTTCAATGGTAACACAGAATTAACGTTTTAAGATACAACAAAATGCAACTAAATGTTCGATAATATTTGTTATCTTTTTTTCGGCTTGTGAGCGGGCGGAATTCAACAAATCCTGCAATCTGATTGGTTCTGGAGCGGGTGGAATTCTCTCATATGGACCGCTACAGCGGGCGGAACTATCGAGTTGATCTATTTTCGTGAATGAATTAACGGTTATCGTCAATCTTTCGCCCTTTTTTCACTTGCAAAGACGATTAATTAACGCATGTTTACCTCTATACACCTTTAAATGGCAATGAAAGTTACTGTAAATAAATTCAATTGAAGTTTTTGAAGTTGTGAGAGTTTGTTTGGTTGTTTGTTGCTCGGCGCTGCAATGGCGCGTAATCCTGTGTCTCTCTGTACAAATTTATGTAAAAACTGAGTCAATTTCAGTCGAGTTTCCCTCTCTAATCGTTGCTGTACTACAGAGAATTGCTGTGGAGTACACTTAACGAATTTCCTCGTTATCTGCTACTCAATTTACAGTAGAAAAGTCTAATTCAGTCGAGTGATTTGCAATGATCGACAAAAACTGTTTTTGTAGTACAACTTCAAACTTTAAACAAAAATTTACACCTGGAAAACAATTTTGCAGACCATAACTAGGGAACTAAATGCACTAACATAGAGTAGTTCGAAATAAATCTGTTCTTTAATACATCTTTCTTCGTATAGTATCTGATATACTTGTTCTTTCGCTCGTTAGATTTTTTGCAAATGGTTTGTAAACGACGCGGAAGCCAATTCAATGACAAAAATGCGTAAACAAACCCACTTGTAAGCCAATTTACCGCAGGAAAAAAAAAAAAGATAAACACGTTATTGGCCGGCTTAGGGTCGGTCCGTATATAGGGAAAAACTGTGACCTCGGGCTTGAAAATGCTGCCGGAGGCCTGCGGCCTCCGGCAGCATTTTCAAGATCTCGGTCACAGTTATATATCTATTTGAGAAATCACGATACTGGTAATGGGTGGATACCAGAAAGAGAAATTCCACACAATAAATACTGGTAACGGTGCAAACTTTCAAGACGTTTAATTGTCAATACTTTAAATCTTATCACAGAGCCAAGAAAGGAGAAACGCTTAACACATTCAATCAGAAAACACAATTATTGTTTGCTAATGAAATCATGCAAATCTAAATTTGGTTGATGAAATTGAGTTCAGGTGATTAACGCATTATTCTAAATCAAGAAAAAAGGATAATCTATTCAAGCGATTGAACAGGCAAAGTTCAAAAGAACGAAAATTGATCATCTCAACATTTTGTTTCAATTCCCTCAGGTCTCAGTTTAAATTTATTGTTGTTATTGACCTAAGTTTGCCTGGCCTTCGATCGAAAAGCAATATATTAGTAGTGTAACTGTGTTAGATGTTCAAATTGATGACTGTAGTTTGGGCTTTATTTCAACATTTTTGAAAGGTTAAAAATTAAACTTTTTGGATGGATTAACATAGATGCTGACAGCCATAATAAACCCGATTTATTTTTTGTGTTTAATATTTTTTGAAATTAAAATGCTCTTCTTGGTATCTTCCCATATAAACGTAGAACAGTTACAAAAGACTGCATGATCATGAGGAAAAAAAACAAAACATTTTGAAGGATTGCACAGACAATGTACATTTTGCCTACTTGGCTGAGCCCGGTCTTACGATTCTTTTTGAAATCAAGAAATTAAGAATAATTTACAATATCAGAAAAAAAAGCCATTAAACGGAAGAGCGAACTGCACTCATGGAACCGTTGTAAGCTTGCTGTTGGGGGGTCAGTACTCGCTGCCGGAAAGGTGCCTGGAGATGTATCCGAAGGGGGTATGCTGGATCCCCATATATACACATCGGTTGGCCGGTTATTGAGACAGCATGTGCCTGGAGACTGTTGTAAAGGCCTGACTCTTCCAACATTGCTGCGTCATGCTTCCTTCCTTCTGTTTAGACAAGATTAGAACTTATTAATAAGTTTATAAACTGAAGGCAATATTAGCGTCCATGCAGTTTACTTGTTTATTGCTGACGAAGAGAAGCAAGGGGAAAATGGGCCGATGGGGGTAAGGGTGAGGGCAGTCAATGGAAACGCCCAAGAAATTCGTATTCGCCTTTTTCATAATTGTCTTAAACTTTGTTCTTATTATAAGCATAGTAATTTTCTTAGAGCACGCCTTACCTACTGGACCATACAAGTGTGCAATCAACCCAATTGGTTGGACCACGGACTGAAATTTCAATCCATGCGCGGGCTTGTGGCCGTTGTATAGCAGTCGTTGGTTTTCCCCGGGTCGAGTTATTGGGGGCACAGTTCCATCTACGAAACCAAAACAATTGCTTAGTGGCTCCCCTTTGCTACAAACAGCTTCCGCGTACTTTTCCAGCTCTAGTGGATTTAAAATGGTTCGGTTCCATTGCGTGATTCTCTGGCTATGATGTGCGTAAATCCAGTCTGTTACGGTCTTGCATATCATGCAAAGGTCTGGTACTGGCCTTCCAAAAATAGGTATCATGTCTGAGTATCGACAAGGAAAGGAATATCGCTTCAGAATCATGAAAAGCCCTTCTGTTCCTTCGCAAACCGTTCCCAGGTCGCATACGAAGTATTCCGGAATTTGAGGAATATCCTCCAACAAAGTAAGTAAGTAAGTAAGTAAGTAAGTAAGTAAGTAAGTAAGTAAGTAAGTAAGTAAGTAAGTAAGTAAGTAAGTAAGTAAGTAAGTAAGTAAGTAAGTAAGACTTTATTTAACGAGGGTAACATATAACAGTAATAAAACTGATAAACTAATGGCCCTCAAAAATTAAAAATTTGAAAAATAAAACACAAACCTATATACATCATAAAATATTGTTAAAATTAAAAATTTACAGGAATGATTTGCTAAGAATTTGATTATCTAAGATTATTTTAAAAAGGGAACGCTTAAATCTTTTTACACTGGTACTCTGTTTAATATCCACACTTAATTTGTTCCATTCTTTCGTGGCTCGCACAGCAAACGCTCGTCCCCCTTCGGTACTTCTCTTAAATCGCGGGCACATTAAACAAAGAAATGTCGTGCTTTTCCACCCTGAAGTTTTCCCTACATTCGGCTTCACTTTGGTTCTCTAAATTGAACAGTGGGTAGTTATAGTACGGAAAATTCAAGTTGTTTGAACTGTTTTCTTCGAAAAGCAAAGGATATTCTTCAATCGTAATGATATTAGAGGCATAGCTGGCCAGCAAAATTTCGCGAGTTTCCTTAAAAGTCGCCCTGTACACTGAAAACACTACTATAAACGGTTTCTGTTAGTTCAGAAATAAACTAATTTCGCTACTCTTTTTATTCTATCCGTGAGCAGCTGCGTCGCTGAATCCCGCCATCTTACTTATTTTTCCCCCCACAAACGCGGCGTCCCCGACACAGGGCCCACGCGGCTACGGCATATTTAACGACGTCCGCGTTGTTGGATCTTAAAGTCCCTATTATAACCGCGAAAACAACGACTATACTAACGCTTTACCTCCACGTCGTTTCAGTAGTGTAATTTCTCGACAAATTTTATACGATATCGTTCCATATCCTTGACACTTTCCACCCGTCAAGTTTTTCCCCAAGTATAACTTTTATAAAAAAAAACTATGCTTCCAAAGAACAAATATTTATGCATAATAAAGTAATAAAATCAACTAGATTAGCACGAGAACAGGCATAAATGGGGTAAGATTAGCCCATCGCATGTTTGAAGCGACAATGCTGACCTATCATTTTTGTTTTGTTTTTTTTTTCCTTCGAAACAGTACTTGGTAGAAAACACTGAGGGAAAGTCCCAAAAAAATAATCATCGGTTACTTTTATTTCTGATGAATCTCCTTAAGTTACTTTTTTGTAGATTTTTCTTTCTATTGATTTTTTATCGCAGAACTGTCACTTCTCATCCACAATACAACCCTGCCTGCCTTGTTGTTTCGTGTTCTTCGTTCAATGTCCGATTTCCTTGATCTGTAATGACAATACCTTTGACTGCAATCTGTCTGGTTCCAAATATTTTCTTTTCGAGTTCCTCAGCTTGTGAAATACTTTTTCTTGACAACACCTGAATAAATGCTATGCGGAAATCTCTTATTCTAAAAGCGTAAATCAACGGATTAAACAACGAATTCATAACTGGCAATAAAGAGGAAGCAAACAAAGCTGTAACCATCATATTGAGTGGGATTTTTTTTCTTGAAAGGGATCAGATTTTGGATGGAATATATCACAGCAAAATAACTAACAGTGCAATAACAGTAGTGTAGAAAGCTTTCGATTCCTTTTCTTGAGAAACTTCTCCTTCAAGGCTTCCAAAGAAAGTTGATTAGCAGCAATTTTTGTTTTGTTGCGACGGAGTTCGTTGTATACAGAGACATTGAAGTAAATTGGGAGAATGATAATGTATGGTTTCATAGCTCAGTTGGTAGAGCATCGCACCGGTATCGCGGAGGTCAAGGGTTCGAATCCCGCTGAAGCCCTGATTTTTTTTTTCACGCTTCTTCTTTCCAATTTCTTAAATTGGAAAATTAACTGCGATGATCACTCTTCACATTCTTCTACATCCGCAGTACAAATATGAATTATTTCACATATACTTCACATCACTTCACTGCACGGGAAAATATGAAGTCAATAAATTGACCTCACTCCCAATGTGTGGCTTCATAGCTCAGTTGGTAGAGCATCGCACCAGTATCGCGGAGGTCACGGGTTCGAATCCCGTTGAAGCCCTGATTTTTTTCAGGCTTCTTCTTTCCAATTTCTTAAATTGGAAAATTAACTGCCATGATCACTCTTCACATTCATCTACATCCGCAGTACAAATATGAATTATTTCATATATACTTCACAGTGATAAGCAGTGTTTCACAAACAATTCTAAGAATTGCTGTGGGCGAAAAGCCTTCACTGAACAGGATAATGGCTGTAGCCCACACCAGAGCAGAGACCATAATGAGGCGAACTTCAGTGACCTGGATCTCGTATACGAAGGGGTGTTTTGCTCAATGTAACGCTCGGCGCTCATCAAAACCAAACGAATGATGAAATGAAGCCAGTATGCATATAGATGTGACAATTTCAAATAGGTTGGCAGTATAGTACAAAACATGATGTCACCTCTGAGAAGTGAACTTGCGCAGGCAATATCTAAAGGTTGAAGAACCAGTCCAACTACAAGGGCAGTAGTGGATAAACAGGCTAGTGCTCTGTTAGATTTGGTGCGGAGCTGTGGCTTGGTTTTCACTGCAACCATCATCAAAATGTTGAACACAATGATAAGGGGACACTTGGTGAGAGAGTTCACGACGATTCTGGCAATAATTTAAAATAAACAACAACAAACAACAACAAATTTATTGAAAATTGGAAAAAAAAAATAATTTCATTACTTCCCCCCCGCAAATAGCTTATAAACTAATCGAGGCTGGGAGATCAGGGGACATTTTACAAGTAAGGTTTATCTATAGATGGGATAAATAACAGTGAAGACACTACTATACAGAAATTAAAATAAACTAACATAAAACAAAGCAAGTACATCAAGATTACGAAATTAAAGAGGCTAACCTAAAGTGTTAAATAACTTAACAAGACGGGAGACTTCGACATACAATTAATAAACACGCCCCTTAAAGAAATATATCCAATCATAAACAAAAATTCCTTGCTAAAACATGGCTGACTGCGGGTCTAAGAATCAATCAAAGCAAAAAATACCCTCTTCTATACCTCCGAACGGGACAAATACAAATTTTACAGAAGTAAAATCATCTCCTTCACAAGATTAAGTAAAGCGAACTGTTACCAAAATTAAAGTTTCTTTGAATATAAAATGAAAACAACTAGTGGGCAGCACGCAGCAGCAGCTAGCCATCTCGTACAGATGAGTTTATTTATCGACCGGTTTTGTCTGTTAGTGAGACATCGTCAGGATTAAGCTACAAGATACAGAAATGGAACTTATTTTATACTAAATCTTTGTAGTACAAAGTATGCTACTACTATAGGATATGAACAACAAAACACCCACAGGAAATACGTGCAGGATATGACTAAAATCCTGCGCTAGCCATACGGATGTGCAATGCAAGCGGGGCTCACGGATTTAACAGATTCAACGTTAAATCTCTTGTTTTCAGTAATGCATTATAAAGTAAACACCAAACAAAGAGTAGAAACTGGCTAACTTCAACAAGAAATATATAGAATTAGTCTCTTTACCACAGTTTTTGCGTTGCGTGACATGAAAATGGCGACCCGAGAAGGCAGTCGCGCAGGTCAAAACATAAGTTATCGCTCTAGATTTTGTAATTAAACAGTGCTTGCCCTGGAAAAAAAAAAAAATTTCAACGTGTTGGAGCAACAATTTTTCGTTTTAACACCAAAACTTGGTGACATATGTTTCTGTTACTTTACGGCCACTATGTTTGTGCCCCTGCGAAGGGCACAAACATGGCGTCTCCTTGCAAAACTCTATAAATTTGGGTGATACACATCTGCAAATAACGCTCGAATGAAAAATAGCAGAGACCTGATCCTGGAAGAGGTTGTTTATATATCAATCATCCGATCGTATCCCAGTATCTTGACTTTATTCATTGAATGGTTACGATTTTAAGGTTTGATCAGATGCATGACTGTGAAAACCGATGATAGCTAATGACGGTAAATTACTGGATTGCCATCAGTAGAGCAATTACCGGTGTCATGCACGTCCACTAAAAACGATATCTTGTGTTTTTGAATACATTACTAATCACATTGTGTTTCGATTTTAAAGCTATCCTTATTGAATGACTTTAGAATCTGAGTTCAAGTGTTTCTTAACATTAAATCCGGCTATGGCTTTATGTCGTAGCTGAAAGGTAAAATCGAAGGCTGATTGCCAATCCAATGAAGTTATTCAGTAAAAAACACTTAACCTCACAGTCCAGTTTTGGCGCTCTAGTCCTCTTATAATAATATCTGGTGCTTTTTGGAATCATTACTGCTAATCACATTGTCTTTAGAATTCAAAGCTATCTTTCCTGAATACCACTAGGATCTGCATTCAAGTGCATCTTAAATCCGACCAAGAAAGCCTAACTTGGCATTTTGAAATATAGTGATAATGTAATGACAGATTTTAGCTGACCAAATTGCGATAAAGCAAAGTGACAATCAAGTTTGTTTGTATTGAGATCGAAAACTACTTCGAAGACCCAAGCTAAGAGAGTTACTTTTCATTTTCATTAAAGGTGTGCGAGGTCTTGACTGTGGTCCTCGGTCAGTAGATTTGAGCCATACTCATGAAAGAGGGTCCATGATCCACAGGGATCCATTTTTTTTTTTTTTTTTTTTGCCATGTAATATTGGCCAAATTAACAAATAAGGGCATTATTAATACAGCAAAATACAAATTTGATGTTTGCTATTTTCCAACAAACAAAAAAGCGAGAATGGACAAATTAACGACATTAAAATACTGGATTGCGGGGAGCAAGGTACTGACAGCCATTACCGGTAAACACCCACAGAAACAAGTACAGGGAAGGTGAATACACTAGTACGTTTTCCGCCAGAGAAAGCACTTACCTGTCAAAAATCTGCATTGTCTGTCGAATTCAAATCTATCTTTACTGAATACCTTCGGGATCTTTGCCGTTCAAGTGTATCATCTTAAAATCAGGCTACGTGCATTTAAGAGAATACCTTACTTTGGCACTTTAGAATATAATGTTAATGTATTACGACTCAGTCGACCAAATTTAATTTAAGATATTTTTTGAATGTACAAAAATACAATGACTTATTCGCCAATTTATGTCACCTTTTGTAGTCAAAAAGGCAGGAATCCATTTAAGAGGGGAAGCAAGAAGGACGAGCGATCCGAAAACACGAAGCAAGCAAATTTTAACCCACTCAGTCAGTCGAAGGAAGATGAATTTTACTACCGTCAACCGCACAATAATTAGCTGTGGCCTTCATTATCTTCCTATATATCCCGAAAATATTTCTCTTGGTCTTTGCGTTGTATTCATCATCCGAATCGTCGTGAACGCTCTCACCTGTCCTCTCGTCATTGCGCTCAACATCCTGGTGATGGTTGCAGTGAAAACAAAACCACAGCTTCGCACCAAATCTAACATAGCACTGGCCTGTTTAGCCACAACTAACCTCGTGGTGGGACTACTCGTTCAACCACTACATATCATGCACGCAAGTTTTCTCCTCAGTGGTCAAGGGAACATATTCTGCAATCTAAACGAAGTATTAGTTTTTCTTACCTTTATATGTTTGTTGGCATCGTTTACTCATTTAATTCTGTTGAGTGCAGAGCGTTATGTCGCGGTAAGACACCCTTTCGTGTACGAGAACCAGGTCACTGAAACTCGTATCATCATAGCCTCTGGTCTGGCGTGGATTATAGCTTTATTGCTTCCCTTGGTAAGATCCTCCCAAACTAAATCAGATTCTGTAAAAATCTATGTAGTTTTTATAGATATACCAGTTTTGCTGTATTTTCCAGCAATGATTTATTTTAATTGTGCTGTATACAAGGAAGTGCGTCGCAGCGAAAAACAAATTGCTGAAAACCAAGTTTCTTTAGAAGCCAAGGAAAAGATACTTAAAAATAGGAAAGCTTTTTACACGACGATTGTTGTTGTACTGGCTTCTTTCCTCTGCCATATTTCAAGGAATATCTTTCTCGCTTTTTTCGTTTCCACTAGTGTGACAGAGAGAAAGAACACTGATGGAATAGAAACTGCCATTTATCTTTTGCCTTTGATACCAGTTCTGAATTCATTGCTTAATCCACTGATTTACGCTGTAAGAATAAGATATTTTCGCGTAGCTTTCATTCAATTGCTGTCGAGAAAAAGTACTGCAGAAGCTGAGGAACTTGAAAGGAAAATCTTTGGACCACGACAGATGGCAGTCACAGCTAATGTCGAAGAAGGAGAAAATATCAGAGCGAGCGCTAACCTAGAAGAGCAACAAGGAAATGAGACATTGAACGATGGACGCGACACGACAGTGCAAACACAGCCTCAAGAGGAATTTGAAGAGACAGCTCTGTAGGGAGAACATTTAAAACGTGTTATCTTCTCGTTAAAACAGTATTTTGAAAGTTTCTGTTCATAAGATTAGTTTCGATCTAAGAAAACAGGCCTTTTCTAAATATTTATTGCTTTCTATATCGGTTTGGTTTATTTTTAGGCCATTTAAGGTTAATGTTCTATGCTCCGCGACGAGCATAAAATTCAAGATAGCGGATGTGGCATCATGTCTTTTCAGGGTTTATTTTTCTGTATTGCACATGTAGATAACGTAGTGTAGAGATTTAACGATTTCTTTCTCAGTTTATTCCTTGTTGGAATTGGCCATGGTAGAGCTTTGCACTCCGCACACAAAATTATACACTGCTGGGAAATTATTTTCTTTCCAAATAAATGTAACCCACGTATATGCATCATTTTGTAAAAATGTTATCCTTGAATGACAGAGAGAAAAATGAGCTAGAGAATTCTATTGAGAAATGTAATTTTTTATTCGTCGAGTTCTTCGTTTTTCTATTCTGGACGAGTCGGCCGGGAGCGAAGAAGGACGGCTGTTTTCGCAGGCTAACCGAGGTTACTTATAATAGATAAACAAATGAACAAACGAACCATGAAATATCGCAACGACCCAATGAGATTACCAACCAACCAAGGAGCAACTGAGCGAACGAACGAAAGAACAAATGAATGGATAAAAGACTTTTTCCAAGCTTGCGAGGGTAGATCCACTGTTAATTTATAAGTATACTTAATTGCCAATGTTTTGATGGCAAAAGTGTTGGAAAAACCAACCACCTAGAACATTTCTTTAATATTTACTTGCTGGAATAAAGTAGCAGCCACATAAATGGACAATAATTTTATGTTCCCAAACCACGGCATATTCATTAGTTCTTTTCACGACACTTTTTTTTTTGTTCAAAGTGCAGCTGAAACACTCATGCATAAAGTATTCCTTATGAAAATTATTTTTACTGGATGCTTTTCATTACAGTGTCCGTCTGAAAAAACTCTGGACTTAAATTTTAACGTTTCTCATCGCAGCTGAAAGAAATACAGAAAAAACCCAGCATAAAAGCCTTCCGGGACTTTACAATCTCTACACCGATGCCGATTTTTAATTCAACCGTGATTACTTTTAATTCAATAATGAGGTAACTATGTCAAATTAAAGAGAAATCGATTTGAAGATGGGTGCGAGGTGGACAGAGGTTAAAAGCAGACAGAAGAAAAAATTTACATATAAGAATCCCAAAGTCTTCGACCAAATTCCGAGATAGTTTCGGTTAATTTTCGGGGTAAGTTTATTTAAGGTAAGGCTTGAACGGCTCAGCGCATGCGTAAGTTGCGAGTAGATGCAGAAAGTAATACGACTAATTTTCTCCATCACATATTTCAACAGAACCTTTTTCAGTTACAACAACCTACAGGAAGGATGAAATACTGTTAAAGTGATAACGTCAAAATAAACTCACTCACTTAAATAAACAACAGTATAATACTTCATTTTCTTTTTCCTTACTCAGACTTCTATAAGAGGTTTTCGCTAAATTGAAAATTGCAGATAAATCATCTATGGGTTAAGAGACAATTTTTCGAGCAACTACCTATGTACTTGACTTACTTGCTTAATATTCTGTCAAAACTCACCAAACACTCAAGAGGTGTTTTTAGTAAAGCTTTTCAAATAAGAATTTGAATATCCTTTTACCATTAAATTACCTCTGGTTTAAATTATTGTTTGAATTTTATTACTGGAACCATTCTTTATGAACCACGCTTAGCCGGTAAACATGGATGCTAATTGATCCTCTTGTTTCAACAATGCGCCTCGGTCTAAGCGTAACACACAAAACAATGGCGGACACTTTAAGCAGAAAAATTGCTAACATTAAAGTAAATCCTAAAAGGTTCCTCGCTGTTAAATTAGCTACAACAGAATCGAAAAACATCCCTTGCAAAAGCAAGCAACATTATCGAAGTAATTGCGTTCGACGAAGGAAGAACGCTTCCTAATCTTCTGGGTTGCCTGTTATCGCGTAGGTTCCCTGTGCACGCAAGCGAAAGCTGACCCGTGTTTTTTCGTTCCATGGTTCACCTTTTCGGCGCCATTTTGAATGACGTCACAATTTCGTTGCGCAAAGCATTCTGCCTCGTGCTTCGCTGTTTGTCGGACGTGTTGGAAGGTTCAAGCTTTATTTATTTTATATGTTCACGAATTCGAACACAATCGCCTAATTAAGCTTCGAGATGTTAACCGTGGAAACAGCTGTATTTGATTGCGTTTGTTGATTTAGTTCCAGCCGCGACAGAAAAGGTCAGTCTTATCCGGTCGAATATTGTTTCGAATCGGTGAAGAGTACTCCGAGGGCAGGATCCATAAGGGTGAACCTGAACTACGGAACGGAAATGGAAATACTGTCTACTTTAATAATCAGGTCAGGGGAAATTCTCGAATTAGTCGCACCGAGTTTGTTTACGATGAACGTGAGCACGCGATGGCAAATGTTTGCTTATATTTGAACTTCCAGCTCAGAATATGTTCGTAAAAATATACTTTTACAAATTAGCTTTTACGCTTAAACATTACAAGTTAATGTGACAGTATTTAGCACGAAATTTGAAGGCTGATCTAAATATTTTAGTCCTTTTAAGGTGGCCGAACACAGTTTTGGCGCGCGCTCTTGCTAACGCGATTCAGCGCGCGCACAAGTATTGCATAAAAACAAACATGGCATAAATAGAGCGATCATTTTATTTGCGCAATGTCTGCGCTATCTGTACTATTTTTTTCTTCGCAAATGAACACAATGTATTGAATTGATGGTTTTACTCTTTTATTACAAGGGTATGTTAGAAAGGTAACAATGCAAAGAACTCAGCTCTACTATTTCTTTGTTGCTGAAAGAACCCAGTTAAATGCAGCGCAAGCGTAGTAAGTCGAAAAAAGTGCGATTGAGTGAAAAATTGACTTCTCGGAGGCGCTTATTTCTCGAGAACCACTCATTAGAATTTCACGAGATTTGGCACAAAAATACTTCAGGAAATAAGTAACTGGAGGATTGAAAAAAAATTGAACTTTAACAAAGGAAATTCAAGATATGCCAGTGAACCTTCAAAGAGGGATAATTAAAGATCTGTTTGTTAAATTATTATTAAAGTAGCGCTAACTTGCGAGTATCGTTACAAGCTTGTTGCATGCAAATTATAAAGAAAATCTAATGACTAGATTTTCTGCAAATAAACAAAACCGATTTTAAACACCTGTTTATATTTGATCATGTTGCCATGGCAACGGTACATACTTCAGCTTAATTATCAAAAAGTTGAAGTTTGTGTTGTTAACTTGCTTGCTGCCATTTTTGGTGACCAAAGGATCAAGGGTTTTAGAGAAAAATGTAAATGAAACAGAGGTATCAAAAACTGTGTTCAGCCACCTTTAACCGTACGTGTCTACGGAAATTGGCGCCGTCACGCAATGTAGTTTGTACCGGGACCTGTTCGATCAGAATGGCATGGACTTTGCCACTGAAATATCTTTATGTAAAACCCCAGTTGTTGATGAAAAAATGTCAATTTTACAATAGACAGAGGTTAAAAGTCAGATAGGGAAATCATTTAAGGTATCTGTATTAAAGTTACTATACGGCGTCGAACGCACTCATAATCTTTGATTACTACCAGTTAGTAACAAGTTCCGTGTGTGGGATGAACGCAAAACTTCAATGGTAACACAGAATTAACGTTTTAAGATACAACAAAATGCAACTAAATGTTCGATAATATTTACTAGTCGAGAAATCACGATACTAGTAATGGGTAGATGCAAGAAAGAGAAATTCCACTCAATAAATACTGGTAACGGCGCAAACTTTTAAGACGTTAAATTGTCAATACTTTAAATCTTATCACAGAAGCCAAGAAAGGAGAAATGCTTAACACATTCAATCAGAAAATACAATTATTGTTTGCTAATGAAATCATGCAAATCTAAATAGGCTAGTTTCGAATTGTGCAGAAACAAAAGAACAGAATCGAGGTTCAGGGGAATAATTTGCATTTTCTTTTGTTATGAACAATACAAAATGCTAATTATTCCCCTGAACCTCGACTCTGTTCTTTTGTTTCTGCACAATTCGAAACTAGCCTATTAGGTTGATGCAATTTAGTTTAGGTGATTAACGCATTATTCTAAATCAAGAAAAAAAGGATAATCTCTTCGAAGTGACTGAACAGGCAAGGTGCAAAAGTACGAAAAATTGATCATCTCGACAACAGAAAATCAAAGTGAAGAAGCTTTGACAAAGCAGAATCGAGCAAAGATGAATCACTCTGCATTCAACACCATCATCCCAAGTTGTGGTATTACATTTATTCTTCTGGATCCCGCAAACATTTGTCCTGATCCTCGCATTGTTTACATCGTCAGAATCGTCGTCACCTGTCCTCTCTTTGTTTTGCTCAACATACCCAACTAAGTTTCTTTAGAAGCCGCGGAAGGAAAAGATACTTAAAAATAACAGAGCTCTTTTACACGACGCTTATTCTTCTCGCTTTTTCGTTGTTTTATTCCAGTAAATATCTTTTTAGCCATTTTCGCTCCCACTTCCAACAGGAAACCCGCTAATGGAGGAGAAACTGCTTTTTATCTTATTTCTTTGATTCCAATACTGAATTCGTTATTTAATCCGTTGATTTGCACTGTTAGAAAGACTGAGATCTTTTTCATTCAATTAAATAGTAGAGAAAAAGTATTACACAAGATGAGGAACTTGAATGAAAAATCTTTGGACCAAGACAGATTGGAGTCACAAGTAATGCTGAGAAAGGAGAAAATATTAGAGGCAGCGCTAACCGAGATGAACAACAAGAAAATGAGACATTGAATAATGGACACGGCATATTATGAACACAGCCGCAAGTGGAATTTGAAGAAAGAGCTCTGTAGCGACACATTAGTTATCATTTTAAGCGAATTTGCGGCCATCCTCAGATTTGAAGACTGGTTACTTTAAAATATTACAGCAATTATGTAAAAATCTGGTGAAAGCCCCTAAAATAACAATTTGAAACGACCATTTCTAAAATAAGTATTTTGATAGGCATGTTTTTTAAAGTTTATTCCCATTTTATTTTGATAGAAAAATTCTTACCTGACTTGTGACAAGTTTTACTTTTCTAGATATTTACGCCTTTCTTCATTGGTTTGGTTTATTTTTGGGCTAACTAAGGTAAAGTTGTTTGCTTACCAAAGACAAAACAATCCAAGATGGCAGATTAATTACTTCGTGTCTGTTAGGAATCGGAGACGGGAGGAAAGGGTGTTTTTTTTTCGTATTATACCTGTAGATAGCCTATGTGGAGACGTACATAACGATTTCCTTCTTTCTATACTTCGTTTGGAATTGGCAGAGCTCTGCAATCAGACTATACTGTAGACTGCTGGGATATTATTTCCTTCTCAAATAAATGCAATTCACACGTGTATCACTTTGTGAAAATGTCATGCTTAAGCACGTTCGCGCGAAAAAAAAACTAACATTGATGTTTTTTTTCTGAAAATTTTACCATGAAAAGATGATGAGCTGGTGATGTCAGAAATGTAACAAAAACTGGAGGGTCACAGACTTCGTTTTGGAGAGAACATGCTCGGAAGAACACCTAAATCTGATTAAATCGGGCTTCGTTAGCAAGAGGGCCATAGTGGCTGCAGGTCCCAAAATATTGCAATTAGAGCTTTGAATGAAAATGTTCTCTACCAAATATGGTTTACGTGGACTGATTAAGCGAATTTAGTCAAGTGGTAAAGTTTCTCAAAAAACAAGTTCGCATTTAGGGACCGTAATTTCACGCGTTTTGCAGCCGCAAGATGGCAGGATTCCATGTCCCGTGGACAGAAATCTTTAATTTTTTTTAACTTCCCACATTGATTTTTGTTCATTTTTGGACAATGTGGAGATGATTGTAAATAAAATCTGTTTCTGAAGAAAAAAGTTGGGGTCGCCGAACGTCCAAGATCGTTAAGTCCAAGCAAAGCTATAGCAATGGCCATCTGCCCTATCATTGTTCATTTTAGTACTTAAGGTCACTCCTCACAATTGCACTGCGCATCCTTTCTGCGCATAATTTATGGCGTCATTTAGCGCGCTCTCTTGCACGTGCACACTGAAAACATGGCGGATTTGCCTTGATATTGAGCTCTTTCAGTTGAAAAATGGCTATAGCTCATCAACGAGCATGGGCACCCCAATTTTTTTTCCAGTCATTGTAATCAACTTATCATAAACTTTGCTTTAGGAAAGACTGATCTCATTTCTATCGCTGAAAATTGAATAAATAGCGAAAATAGCAAGTAAACTGTGGTCTTTTCTGTTTTGCCCTATGGTAACCATGCCAAGAAATTTGGTTGAAATTTTAATCAAGGATTCAGCTTTCTGTCTAAATCAAACTTAAAAAGTTTATTTGTGTCCGATACAATGCATTGACTCCAGTTTAATGCGTGTTCTCATGAGTCTCGGTCACAAAAATTTACAATTATTACGGGGAATGCGTCCTTGTAATAAGCGTTAAATAATGCTAAAATGGGTCATTTTCAATGCCCCGGTGCTCCTTAATGAGTATGGGCACCCTCCTTTTTTATCTCAAAATTGAAGTTCTCATATGATAAATATTCAGTGGGCAAAGTTTGAACGAAAATCTATTATCAGTTTTATTTCAGGGGAATTACCTTAACGCGTGTGCTAGATGCATGACGTGGAATATGAATTTGCGTGCGCAGTAGGGACGCGCAGAAACAATTGGCGCGAACGTCTTTAAGTGACGAAGAGAGAAGCGAGCGAGAAAGAGAGAGTTGTATTGGGAATTATTATTCCTTCAAAATATTTTCCCGTTTCCGATTGGTTAAAACCACACGCATAATTCACCAAATTTGGAAAGAATCTTCGCCATATTGAATCAATGACGTCAAAAGTGCAGCCCGCTGCAAATTAAAACCTGGGGACGAGATTGTGTTATTTTTGGTGAGCAGAAAAACAGAGAGCGAAATGGCGAAACTCCTATAAGAGCGGAGAAATATTTTGAGTGAATAATATAGCAATTATTGAATTCGGTTTTCGTAGGATATGAAGAATTCTGCAGATCTCGGAGGGTGTTATCCACCTCGGCCTCCGGCCTCTGTGGATAACACCCTCCTTGGTCTGCAGAATTCTTCATATCCTACGAAAGCCGAATTCAATAATTGCTAAATATAATACGCCAATTCATCTGAGTTTTTCGTTTTACTATTCTGGACGACTTATGTTTACCGAGGGTAGTCCTAAATAAATGAAAAAAATAAATAGATAAAATAAAACGAACCATAAAACAAATGGACCAACGAGCCAACCAACCAACCAAGGAGCGAACGAACGAATGAATGAAAAAAAAAAAGAAAAAAGTTACACTTAGCTTGTTCACCTATCTGTGGACCTTATAGTAATTTAATCACTGATTTAAATCCCGAATTTAGCTAAATTTCGCCTGGAATATCTTTTCGTGATTTCGTCCAACACTTGGCGTAAACTTTTCTTCTTTTTTTCATGTAAAAGAAACAACGGCCTGAAGCACAGCAGTTAGACAGCTGTTTGGAAAAAAAAAAGAGAAAAAATGCAACGAATTAACAACATCTTCACGGGAAAAAATGTTGGAAACAGCAAACACCAAGAAGGTCTCTTTTTAATACTTACCTGCTTGAATAATTGTGGGCAGGGTATCCGTGAAATAAATGTTAATTTTATTTCCTGAAACCAACGGACATTCAATGATTCTTTTCACGATTTTCAAAGTTAATTCAACCAGAAAGTATGCATTACGAAAAATGTTTTTCCTGCACTTGAACATCAATGTTTCTCATAACGGGTAAAAGAAATACAGAAAACCAAACAGAAGAGCTTTCATGGACTACTATTACCACGCGGATATATACAGCGTTTTTTTAATTCGACAATTTGAATTCTCAAATGAAATAGCCATGTCAAATTAAGAACCAACAGCTTCGGTTTAAAATTGCAACCAATAGGAGATGAGTAGTGAGAAGAAAAAAGGGATTGGTGGGGGTAGGGGCAGAAGAGTTAAAGAAAAAAGGGTTTTCGACCAAAATCGGAGGCTTCCGCAAAATTAATGTTATTGGGAGGGTTTAACGGCTCGGCGCTTGCGTAAGCAAAGACGTAAAGCTCATTTGATTAGATACCTCCGTGTCTTGGTGTTGATCAAAAGACACGCGGGCTCTGGGAACGAGATTTGATTTTCTTTACCACGTATTTCAAGGCGCATCCTTTCCACTATTTACAACTACAGGAAGGATGAATTATTTTAAAAGCGATAAGGCCCAATTAAACTCACTCACTACTAAACAACAGCAATCCTTATTTTTTTCTCTTCTTACTTGTAAATGGTTTTCGCCAGTTACGAATCATGTGCTACATGCTCAAGCCGTTTACTGCCTAGATTAGGAATGCCAAAAATAAATAAATAAATAAATAAATAAATAATAATGGTTGGCAGCTATATCTCGTTACATTTATTCCATCGAGCTGAAATGTTCCAATTATGAAATACGGCATCCTGCCTTGCGTTAACATATTATTCACTTTACCTGTCCCGCAGATCACCGAGTTGGTGGCGAATAGCCCTTTTCACGGTTAGTTTTTCTCATTTGCATTACAATGTAATCCAACGTGGATGCGAGGCGATTTCGGGCTAAAACTTCAAAATAGCCCGAAATTGCCTCACATACATGCCAGATTTTATTGTAATGCAAATGAGCAGAGCTAACCGTGAAAAGGGCTATTCATCCTTTTCAGGGTGCTTGATGCAAATTTCAATTATCTACCTTTCTACGTTTGGGAATATCTTCCTTAACTTCTTTCTCAGAAGATATAAATGATCAAAAGTCGAACTTTGTTGAAAAAAAAAAAACTTTTACGCGAAAAGAGGGAAGGTCATTCTAAACGTGGGAGGATACACATAAGCGCTTGTAAAAGAAGGGAGACATTTCAGTAGTCTTTTTTCAAGTGTTCTTCATCAAATTGCAGATGTTCACAAGTATGTACATTTCATAAGCACTGTGGCTTGATTTTGTGTTGATTTCCGTTATTTATTAACTTTTTTAAGAAAATAGTAAAACCCAAGATGGCGAATCCAAGATGGGGAACCAAATGACGCAATGTGATGCCATTTGACGTCATTTCCAACCGAAAAATGGTATTATCTTTTATTGTATATATAGCGAGAATTTTAGGCGATAAACGTTGCAAATAGAATTCTATATGTGCTATATTTCACCGGTGAAAAAAGCGATACGTCCAATCACGTTTGCGTATAGCGTTCTTCACATGTGAAAAATATAACCAATCACCGTTCATGATAGAATTACTAAGCCAATCATGATCAGAGTTAAGCACTCTAATGGCTTACGAGAAGCGCGGGCTTGAAATCATCGTCCGCTTGAAGTTTGTGTCTCGATAACATGGCTTCGGTTCCCGTTTTACTTCACTTTCGGAAAAAACAGCAATGGAATATATCTAACAAATATCTTGAGCGCTAGAACTTCAGTTTGAGAATCAATGGCCATTCAAGAAACCGAGGAAGTAAATTTAACATCAGATAGCCAACATCATTCAAGGAGGAACATTCAAATTTAAACAGTGTAAGTCAACAGAGTCCGAATTTGTCTTTGCACAGCGCGAAACGTCGCCATGACATAATTGAATCTGACAGTAATTATGGACAAACGAAAATATTTCTCACTATGTATTTAAGCCGAATTCTCCCCGTTGTACGCCTATATCTGGACTGGAAAGCGGATTTGTTTTTCATTACGCTCGGTCATTCATTACGTTCTCAGCGTTCTGCATGTAAACTTATGGTGCCGGAAAAAAACTAACACTGATTTAATGGTTGTGTTTAATTCTCGTTATATATATACAATAAACAAATTACAGCATAGAAAGTGCTTTGTACGGATTTTTATTCACTTGTTGCAAAACTTTGAAAACTCACTCGTTCGCTGCGCTCACTCGTTCGTTTTGCAAAGTTTTGCAACTCGTGAATAAAAATCCGTACGTCGCACTTTCTATGAAGTAATCTATTTGTATTTCAAGCTCAAAGCTATCTAATCGATGTATATTTTTATTTCGCTGTGCATTAGCAAAACGAAAACCCATCTCGCCCTTCCCCCTTGTAGCAAGGTGGGGCATGAGTTACGGTTAAACACAAATATGCTACACTAAATATTGTAAGCGTACCAAACCTGAAAACATCACTGGCGATGCTAACCGCTCGCCCCTTTCAAATACTTGTCTTTTTATCACAATGTGGAAACCAATATGTGGGCTATCTTACCGTGAGATTACCAAGACAGGATATTAAAAGAGGAAGACAGCTAATTTTCATTCAAGTCTTACTCCTTTAGAATCAGGCCTGTAGATGGGGATTAACTCTCTTACCATTCATCATCCATTGAAATTACCCCGAAGTTGCACTATTTTAATTAAAAAGATACATTCTAATGTACACACTAACTTACGCAGAAACCTTGTATGAACGCCACCTTTCATAAAATACAAACAAACTCTACCGCACACCGCAAAATACAGAAAGTGTCTGCAAACGCATGTCCTTCCCACACATTTGGTGGCCAAGATTACAAGTAAGTTTGGGATCAATATCAGTATCTGGGAAACTGCGCACCTACCCCTCCCCTAACCCCACAGTAACACTAACTTATTAACTTAATATAATATGCTGGTAAGTTTGTTACATTTTTTTACATTATACATCGTATTCGTTATGCGTCCAGAACTTATACAATGAATGTCCAATGTCCTCCAAAATGAAATCCAATGATTGTATTCCGAGGAGGGCACTAAATTAAAATTTGCAAAAATTCTAGCTTGTCCACTTTGCTGGTACGATACTAGCTTTATATCCATCGTCCGCAACCTTTTCATTTATTGATAACTATCACTTAAAAACTTTTAAAAATGCACCCTGGCCTTGGCTACAGATTTCCTTACATCAATTCAATTTTGCTTGTTTTAGCAACGACAAAAAAAAAAAAAAAAAAAAAAAAAAAAAAAAAAAAAAAAACCTTCCGCAGCCAGGGAAGACACTTTTTTATTCCGTACATTTGCAAACGCCAAATTTTATTCTTAGAATTAAACTTATATGTTTATCACATCTACAACATTTACATGTATATTTATACCAATGATATTATGTAAAAATACTTAATTTGAATTCTATCTACTTTTATCGAAAACAGATACCCGGAAGCGCCACTACTAACTAGCGCCAGGTTCTTGTATATCTGTGGCTTGCAGTGAGCTGGAATCTAGTGAAAAATCGGCAGCTTCGCCTATTTCTGGAGTATTCTCTTCTTGTTGCTTGAACTTTTGTAATTCTTTTGACATTGCGTCCATGTCCTGCGAAGGGAGGTGAAGAAAACAGGCTCAATGTAGCGAATCTTTGAATCAACGTGTTTTCAAATGGTTCTCATAGACCCCCATCAGCTATTTGCCTCTCTTATGGAATAGGCCTCTTCCTAATAGATCATTTAACAGTTATTTGCCCAGTGACCTGGCCTTTGAAATGCAGTGAGGCTGGAGATGACCTTGTTTGATACAGACCTCACTACTTTTGTCGTGTAAAACAAGTTGTTCTAATGCTAACTAGTTGGTATTTAAATGAGGAAAACAGAGGTCTGTATCAAAGCAAGGTCACCTCCAGCCTCGCTTGCATTCATAGGCCAGGTCACAAAGCACAACTGTAAAATGGCCTATTGCCCATTATTGCTTTATCAAAACTAGCCTTCGCACAAAACAAGACACATAAAAAGGTGTTTTATCTGCAGGTTCATTTTCATGCAAATCCACTCAGTTTCATAACAAAAGCTTTGCAAGGAAAAGAACTCGCTTTGAAACAGACACTAAAGGCACACTGGAAATGACTGATTTGAATCTGCTCAAAAGTTTCCGTTACGTGCTTGTTTGGTTAACAATGTTTGATCTATTTACCCGCTGTAGTTGTACGTTCTTCGTCAGCGTTTCTTCCAACATAAGCTGGATCTTTCTCGTGTTCTCTTTGCCTTTGGCAAAAGGAGAGCGAATCTTTTCTTTCAACGAAGAAATCGTTGCCACTGGAGAAGGTTTAGGAGATTCTGCAATGGGACCTGAATAAAAGATATGTAAATTAAGAACATACGAAAAACTACTAATTATGACTGGTTTAGGCGGGAGACCGTCGAGGGAACACTTGCACCGAAGATTGTCCATGATTTCCGAAGCAGACCCGAAGACCTCCGTTGCCGAAAAGGATTCTTTGACAAAAAGAAATTTTTGAAGCCCACAGTTTAATACTAAGTGCACCTATTGCAATGCAAGACAATTTGTTTGAAGAACCTCACCAATTTTGGTTTCCATGGCGTAGGTCTGAATTATGGCTGACTTTTGTATCAGGTCTTCTGCCAACGCTGCTCCGGTTTCTTCAAGGTGACGAACCTGTGAGAAATCAGTGAGCTACTTAGAATTCCAACTAAATGTTGCAAATAATAGACACTGTGTTATATGACCAGCAATTGCTAAACTGGACTTAGGTCAAAAATGAGCTTTCTTAAAGTGTTCCTCTCAGGCCCCATCCACCTGCGCTGGAGGAATTTAAAAACAGAGGGTAACTCTGAAAACAGTGAAAACGCATCAAATGTTCTCTCCACATTACGCCAGAGAAGTCAGGTTCCGAAGTTAACTATTTTAGGCAGGCGCCAACTGGTGACTGAATTTTTTTTTTTCAGTAGCCAGATAGAAAAATGTGGTCGCCAAAAGTGTTAGTTTATAAAAAAATTCTTCCTTCGCAGCGAAACACAAATAGATGGAAAATTCTGGTCGCCAATTCCTTTTAAGAATCAGAAAGAAGTGAACGTGTTTGGGGGCCGTGATGGCGATTTTACCGCTAACGAATAAGATTAAATTCAAAAACGCTGATTATTTATACACCTAGCACTGAAAAACCATGTCAAACGAATCAACTGCCGGCCACATACGCAGTTTCGTACTCCAACTGAAAAACTGCCATTTGGTTCTTTGCTCTATATGTTCGAAACGATCTTTCCTTTCACGTTTTGTCATGACATAGATAGTGGAGGGGGACTGGTTAGGAAACCCGGCGAACATCAAATTGAGAGGTTGTTGTTTGATTTTATATCCATCCCATGACAATGACCGTGCAATACTTTTTTAATATGGCGTCGGAGATCACTTGAAGTTGTTGTTGAGTCACGGAAGTATCTAGGTTATCTTTCTTTCAAAATAGTTTAAATCGTTATCAAACTAGTTGCTTGTGTATAGAAAATGCCGGGTGACAATTGTGCCGTATTTGGGTGCGGATCATGCCGAAATACCGAAGGAATCGGGATATGGAAGCTCCCAGCTTCGAGAAACGACGCATATAAACAGTGTCGACAACAGTGGCTGAATGAGCTGACAAAAACACGAGAAGTGAATTAAGACTTCCCATAACCTGCGATCAGGCGTCCCTCATATTTTTTGTCGCGGCGGGAAGGTACGCCTGATACAATTACTTGACTATTCGTCTGCCGCCCCCTAATTAAAATAGGGAACTTAAGCAAAACACGACGAAGCGAAGAGCGTTTTCGAAAGCTCCGTTTTTGTGACGGATTAGTGTGGACGGTTGGCCTAACGTAGAAAAAAATAAACCTGCTTTTTCAAATTCCTCTGGCGTAGCATGCAGACGGGCTTTATTCATCATGAACCCAATTTTTTTTTTTTTTTTTTTTTTTTTGTAGTTTCTTCTTTTACCCACTTGACACCAGTTGCATATTTTCCCTGGTTTTAGGTTTCCATCAGAGGAAATATGATTTGAGGTCTTGAATTTTGAAATTCATGTCCAGATCGCGATTTAAAAATGCTGCGTACCTTTTCCTCAAGTAACCACTTGTCTTGCTGAGCGTCTGCAAGTCGTTCTATCAAGTCGGTTGTATCGTCATTCAGCATGCTGATTGTGGAAGCCGCGGGGCTGGGGGGCTGGAAACACAAGAAATCAAATTGCAAGAATTACTTAAACAATTTCGCGTAGTTCTAAAATTCTAACTCTATTTTCGGTTTGGACGAAACATTGACATGGTAATATTAGCCGCCTAGTTTATCTATCTCCATAGCTCTAGACCTTAGGATCGTATTGTTTACGATTTCTTTCTTCAAGTAAAACGTTTTTTTTTTTTTTAAATCTTCTTAAAAGTTCCTGTTAGACAATGAGGTGATGACTGTTTGCTTAGACCAGAACTTTGTATTCAAATGCTCTGTTCTCATACCCACTAATAATTCATCAAATTTCAACACAGGAAATATAACCGCGGAGGTTTTTGTTGTTGTCTTATCTTATTTGGATTAAATTTAACATTTTTGTTCCTCCATTTTTAAATAGTTTTAGTTTTGATGAACAAGGTGTAACAGGTACTCGAGATAGTGTTTCACCATATTTGCACCTCGCATCTCTCACATTGTTTCATACCCTTCTCGATGTCTGGAAAAAGTAGTAAACATCACCATGATCTCCAGTGTTTGATGTTTCAAAACCAGTTTTAATAACTGGCCAAACTTTTTGACAGCTTTAGGTTGGTAATAGGCCTTAACATGATATCAATGGAAAAAGGTTACTTGTTACCAACTAGTCACCAACAACAGTTCTTTTCAGAACTACCCTCAACTGAATAATCACACAATACCAACAAGTACCAAGGTTACTTCATTACCCTAAATTCAGGACTGTCCACTTCACTTCTCGAAGGATGACTCGGTATCGAGGAATCACTGGAAATAGACAAACAAGCAAACAGAATAATCACTAAAACGATAACGACCTTCTCGGTAGTTTGTGGATGGGTTATCGCTAAAGAAAATGTTGTCATTCCAGATCTCACATGGCGGGCTAATTAAGGGGACACTCATTGCTCCCAGCAACTTTGACGTCCGCAACAAAGATTATGGACGGATTAAAACCATATTAATGGGGGAGTGGAGGGCGGGGTTCTTCTGACACTTCTTCGTTATATGTCGCAAAACCTATGCACTACACGGTGAAAGTCAAAGCAAGGCTAAACGGAACAACAGCAAAACAAATTATTTCGAGTGACAATACTATCATATCTCTAGGTAACCAGAATAGTTAACAAATCACCACATGTAGAGATGTGGGTTAAAGCAGCAGTGTCACGAGGATTTCCTGTTTTAGGTCAATTCTGTGCTAAAATAATTACTTTGAGGCTTTAATCATAAACAAAATGCTCCTGCCAAGCTACGACGAAGATATCAAATGAATTTTATCAGAGAGGGTTAACCATAATAAATTTCTTGAGGACTTTTGGTACACGTAGCATCAAAACTCGAAAAAATTGGCCAATTTTTTTCAAGTTTCAATCCATTTCCATCCATGCCATCCGTAGCGACAGGCGACAGGAAACAGTTTCAGTGCCTTCAAATAGTCTTTAATAACAAAACTAGATCATTAGTTTTGGAATTCAATTGATGCGAAGACACCCTCCGGCTTTTTATAAAGTTGCCAAATAGCGTGACAATGCCCCTTTCTATAACCTTCACAACAACAACAACAACATACATTAACACATCTTACCCACTGTTTCGCCTTTGATTTTCTTTGCCAGCGAATAAATCGTCGAATGCTTTGCAAGAAAACGAAAACAGAATATCAGCAAGAAGTTTCTCAAATTAATTAATACTCAGGTAAACAAACGTGGAGATTATCCTAGCCGGTTTTCCTACCACGAAGGTGCTATTCAAGCGCGTTCCTATCCCTCTCTAGATGGGATGCAAGTCCAATGCAGATTACTCCGCATGCAATATTTTGTCAGGTCGCCCTTCCAATTAACTAAGACCCGTTAACGGCACTGGGTGGAAAAAGGGAACATTTTAAGGTAGACTATCCACTATTTTATTGGCTAATAATAGGTTAATGGACGTCACTCAACTTGTGTTGACTTTGGGTTGGGTGGCCAAACGGTTGAAAACTTGCTTTGACTTGCGCGCAAATTTGACCAAAGTGAGCGCAAGTCAACGCAAGTGCATACAAGGCCTGGCCAAACGGAGTCGCAATTAGACCCAAGTTTTCAACTTACGTCCACTTGCAACTCCGTTTGGCCAGAGCTTAAGGTTTTACCACCGGTGATTGCCCCGTTTTCAAATTTCTCCAGTGAACATTTGATGCGTCTTAAAAGTGAAAGAGCCGTTTTCAAATTTCTCCAGCGCAGTGTCCACGGGATCTAAACGGACCCAGTGGTCTGTAATCCACAAGAACTTAGCGTTCCTGGTGTTAAATCCATGTACACATGGATGGTCAACATATAAATTCCTCCAACTAGTCTCAATTCAAAATTACTTATGGTAGGACTTGGACAAAGTTGCTTGAATTTCAAGGCGTTTGCATGCCGCTTCCTTACAGATTATGATTGCTATCAATCTCGCTACTTTGGTCTTGAACGTGTATGCATGGAGCACAGCAGCCGATCAATCGTATGCATAAAATAAATTAAATAAATTAACGAGCGCACCAGGTTTGACCTTGTTCTCAGTCAAAGCTTCTTGTAATGTTTGCTGTAATTGTTCAGCTCTCTTCCTTTCTAGTTTGAGTTGACGCTTGAGATCTTTCACCTGCAGTGAAAATATAAATACAAGTGGTAAGATAACTGAAATATATGAGGTATATCTCGCCAGGTCGGCAAGAGCTCGCACCACTTTCAGTCTCGCACCGTCCTGTTCCGTCTCGCATTTGCAGAATAAAGCTACAATCTTTATTATGCCCGGTTCGGTTTTAAATTGCGAAATAAGGGATAAGAGGGGACATTTTACCGCGGCCTGGTTAGCTCAGTTGGGAGAACGCCAGTCTACAGTGCGGGAGGTCGAGGGTTCGAGCCCCAGACCGGACCAACACTCAGGGTCTTAAAATAACTGAGGAGATTGTGCTGCCTTAGTAATTATATCTGCAAATGGTTAGACGTTCAAATCTTCTCGGATTAGGACTATCAATCCTAGGTCCCGTCTTCTGCATCTTCAGTGTTACACGTTTTGCAGGGGACGTAAATAAACCCACACACTTGTCGAAAAGATTAGGGCACGTAGTTCCCCGTGTTGGGGTCTGGCCTTGTCTTATGGGTTGGTGCTTCACATTTAGTCAACCTCGTTGCACCTTTCCCCTTGGACAGAATTGTCCAAGAAAAATTCTTATGACTCCAATTTAAATATACCACTTCAACTGTATTGTATTACACTTTATTCCACATTCATTGTACATGAAAGGAATAAAGAAGTTTTAAAATCAATCGATCGATCGATCGATCAATCAATGAATCAATCAGTCAATAGCGAGGATCAGTCAATAAAGAAATAACCAACTGGGCTCGCAGACTTAGAATCCTCCGCAAGCAATGCATCATTCTCTACCCTCTGCCCAAAGCAAAATAAAAAGCAAACTAAACAAACAAAAATCCTGGTCCAAGTTGTTCGAAAGTTGCATAACGCTATCCATCGAATGAAACATGCATGTATCCAGTAGATAGCGTAGTTTGTTTTGGTAACACTTATCCACTGGATAGTGCTTTATCCGGTGAAAAGCGTTATCCAGCCTTAGAACAACTGGGGCCTGAACAACAACAAAAAAAACCAAACAAATTAAAAAAAAACACAAATGAACAAAAAGAAAGACAAAACCGAAAGCAAAAACACAAAATAAATTAAAACCGGAAGACAAAAAAGTCACCACAAAAAAAACAAATTTAAGGGAAAAGCAAAACAAACAAATAATCGTCATTAAATTAAACAAAAATCAACAAGAAACGAAAAAGCAGACTCTGACCAGTTGATCTCCTTTCTTGCCAGCGATCCTATTCTCAACTTCTTTGTCCTTAAGTTCCTGCTGCAGTTTGTCCATCTCTTGACTTTTCCCTTCCATTTCGTCTTGAAGAGCAGTGATTTGAGATTGAAAAACCTGAAGAGGGAGAGAAAAAAAAAAAAAAAATCACCAAACTCTGTTTAAACCTTACTTCCTGAGTAACAAACATGATCTCAGAGATCTCCGTAAGCCCCGGCGACCGGCGAAAATCGCGGGCTAGTCGTCCAGGGCGCGCCGGCTACTCAGATCCAAATAAAAAAGTAAATAAGCACTTTGTTTTGCATCCAACGGCAACTTTTCCATTTGCGACGCCTGTTTTCCCTTGGGAAAATACATTCGGAAATAAATAAAGTTTTCCTTAAAGAGCTAAGTGTCCAAAAAATGTTTTTGACTGAATAAACTTGAAAGTTTCGTCGAGAATTTCGCCACGCTTGAATCTGCTTGCAGACATCGATCGAACGTTCAGCAAACGAAAGAGGCCCAGATTGCGAGGCAGCGGTTACCGACGAAGACAACATACTCTGTATTCCAACACGTGCAAAATGGCGGAAATTCCTCTGCCGGCTACTCCATTTTATTCTCCTTCTACTCAAAAATTTAGGGAGAACCCTGTGATCTTATTAGAAAGTGATCGTGCCCAACATTGGAAAGGGTGAAAACGGACTAAAATATGAGAAGATTTGAGTTCTGGCTAACATTATTGTGTTCAGCTGCAACTTTGTTAGTGTTTGGAAGACTTCTTTGGGTCATATCTGAGAATCTGGATACAAGTACGGCGTCAGGTGTTGTCATGTAAAAGTGTTCCAAGACTATTGTTTCCTGCAAAGGACTGGCAACTACATGTACCAACCTCTGTTTCTCTCTCTCGTTCTTCTCGCAATGATTCCAATTCACTTTCACGTTCTGCCTGTAACTCGGCTAAAGATTTTTCACTTCGTTCTTTCTCTGCTTTTAAGTTTTCCTAACGAGGCAAAAACAACAATAACCACAATTAAAGACTAAGAAAATACATTTTACACTGTAACATGAATACCACGCGTATCAATGGACATTCTCTAAACGCTTCTGCCGAACTTCAAACGTTAACGACAAACTCACTTTTCAAATAATTCAAAAAGGAAATTTTTGAAAACAAGACTCTACCGTTTTCATGTAGAACACGAACTGTTATTCATAAGCAGTCACTTTGTCAACCCTGGACAATTTAGCACATCCAACAGGCTCTCCTATATGATACCCGACGGTAAATGAAGCTATCTATTGATAACAGTACAACAACATACTTCTGTTTCAGCGAGCCTTCTCTCAAACCAGCCACTCTTGCTTTCCAGTGACTGTACTTTGGCCTTCGCTTCCGCTAGCTTCACTTGAGACTCTTCAAGTTCTTTGCGTAGTTTCTGCAAACAAAAGGCAAATGGAATAACACTAAAATACATATCATTCGAAAATGGTAGCCAATTTGTCATTGAACTCTGAAAACGAAACAAATTTATCAGTGCGACGCCTAGTGGATAGCCCAAAACGGGCTAAAAAGATATATATGAAAGGAAACTGTTATTTACGGCTTTTGTACCGCAAGTAACTAGCTTAAGACAAAACTAAAGGGCAAAAATAGAAATCTTGAAGAGGAAACGAAGACGATTCGTTCAGTAAAACTAGGAATTGCTGTCGGGGATGTCGTCACTGATTTAACACTTTCACTGTCGTACAAAACAGGAAAATTGCACGTGACTCCAAGCTAGAGCAATTAATCAAAGTATACCAAAAGGCAATGAATATTTCGCTGAAATAAAACAATAGGTTGTTTAGCTGACAGGTATTGGAAATACTATTTCATCGACATAGAAATGTTCTCTTAATCTACTATAAAATTCTCACAAGCGAAATTCAATGACAGGCCTAGTAATCATCAAGGAAAGTTGACATTGTGAATGTCGTCGACCTTAAGTTTAGCTGCTGACTGCTAACCTTGAGGAGGTAGAAAACATTTCTGTTACCTTTTCTCCTGTTAGGAGATCTCTTAGTTCACTGAGCTCTTTCTACGAAAAACATCAGATAAATGTCATCATTAATAGGGTTAACACGAAATAAACTCTGCTAAGTAACAAGAAATAGAAATTCATAGTCAATAAAAGCATCTCGTACATCTTCATTGTGATCTGAACCACCTGTCACTTCTCTATCCAATATATTTTTTAAGAAGACAGGATTGAATTTTCTTTGCCTCGATTTTACAAGAAAAAAATTTCTCCCTGTTTTCAGATGTTGTTCAGGATGTTCTATTTTACACGCGAGAAATACCCTGAGCGGGAAACGTAATTCTGTAATCATCAATCACAACCGTTGCTTTGTCAACCAATCAAACATAAGACTTGTGTCTGATACACCTGTGCCCGGCTTGGCTCACGCGACTTTTCCCGCCGTTAGCACCAGTCACACATTTTTCTGCGCTTACCATCTGTTACTCGATTTCCCGCGCCTTCCACCAGTTACATGTTTTCCCGCGCTTATTACCCCTTACATGTTCCCCGCTGTTGATGGAGGATACATCTTCCCGCGCTTTCTAACGGCTACACGACACTAGATAGTTAGTTATTATTTTTTTTTAACGAGGCATTGAAAGCAAGGTTTATCCGCCAACCTTGTGTTCCTCCTGTAGCTTGTCCAGCTGCTCTCTGTGATTTGTGTCTGCTGTTTGTTTGTCTATGGCAAGCTCATCAACTAAATTCTTACGACTCTCAGCAACCTGAAAAACAGCACCACCCAAGAGGAAAGATTAATGCATCACGTAGCTTTAACTCCAGAGCCTTTAGGGGTAAAACATGGCAAGTTGTTTAGAATGCCAAGAGTATTTGGTTTCTTTGCTCGCTCGGAGTCCTACTTCCGACATTACAGTCCAACCTCCATTGACGATCACGTCTCTACAGCGGCCAAATATTTTCATTCAAGTCGAGAGATTTGCTCTTATTTTAAACCTCCCAACAATAGTCAGTACCCTCTGACCCCCGGGTGGCCTTTTTAAAGAGGTTCCACTGTAGTTACAAAAGGAGATTTCCTTTGTGCCGTTTCGCGTCAGCGTACATGTAGTGCTAAGCTAACAACAGCAACAACAACAACAACAACAAAGAAAGAGAGATTTAGTAAGGGTGACTGTCTGAAATAAACTACATAGTTGACGAACGCAGCCAGGCAGTTTGGTCGGTGCACATACGAGACTATACACATAAGACACAGAACATGCAGTGACCAGGAAATGAACAATATACTATAATGGTAATACTAAGAATACAAAGGAATGTCGAGCAAAAAAATAGTAGTAACATAAAATATCTCTGGATACTAATTATTATTTTATGTACTAATACAAATAAATAGATAGTGAAAAACAGCCCGGCTTACGACTCTAATAATGCAGGCACTTTCTAGTATCTGTCGAAACACTGACTGAACTTTCATCGTCTTCTATGGCATAGACGTTGATGTTAACGTAATATCATTAATTGAGGGGCCTTGAAACCCTGGAAACCTTGAAACGGCTAGTGGGACAATGGTCTGTGGGCTTGCAATGTTTATGGCAAGAAGCGGGAAATCTTTGTGTTAATCAGGGATTAGATAAAAGCTGACTGGAGCTGTGATAAGCAACAGTTATACAATTTCTACAAGGTTTGAAGTTTGCAGGTTGAAAAGGGCAACAATTAAAAACAGTAGAAATGATACCTTAGTGACTTCCTGCAACGAATCTTTCAGCTGATCACACTCGGCGGTTAGTTGTGAAATTTGTTCATTCCATCCATCCACTGCGGTGTTTTGCTCCTGCGATGAGACAAAAAAGAGCAATCGTGCTCTATAAAACTTAACTTTAAAAAACAAAACAAAACGAAACGAAAGTTAACCCTTCAAGAGGGATTTGAAACCGTCGCACTGGTAAACGAAGAGCTACAAAGAACGGAATTCGATGGCACATTTTACAAAAAAAAAATCAAAATTCTAATCAATAGATTTTCTTCACTTTTTCGTTAAACGTAGAAAATCGGTGGAGAAAATGATCCATCAAATAAAAAAATAGGGGTCACAGAGCGTTCAAGATCGTTATCTCCAGGCAAAGCTATAGCAATAGCCATTTGCTTTATCATTGTTTATTTTATTACTTAGCGCACATTCGATGCATATAACGTGGCGTGTGAATTTGCGAGCGCAGTAACATTGCGCAGAAACAATTAGCACGAACGTCCTTAGGCTCCCTTATCGCTGCCAAGTTGGTTGAGTTTGTGAACCAATTAAAGAGCTCGGTCACTGCAGCACCAAAGCCAAAATCATTACCACAAAACGCCGTATAAAACAAAAAAAGTTGAAATTGGACTCTTGATGGGGGCCAAAGCGGGCACATTTACCTTCAAGTGGGCAGTCAGCTCATCTACTTCCATAGCGAGCTCTGCACAACGGGTCTCTGACAAGGAAACCTTGTTTTCCAACTGAGATATCAAGTCCTAAACAAATTAACAGAATATCGTTATTTATTTAGTACATTTACATACGAGAAATAGTTTACACCAAAGTATGCCCCAGTCTGAACAATAAATTGAAAGTAAGTCGTGATTGATTATTCCAAGTGAGGCCACAATGCTCTATATTTCAAAGCAAAGTGTCACACTTAAATCTTACTTTTAGTTATGATTCTCCTCGAAGATAATAAAACAAACCTTTGGAGAGTTTAAAAAGATAAAATAGAAATAACTGTAATTCCAAGTTCAAAATTTTACCTCCGATTCCTCTTGTTCCTCTCTGGCGGTTTTTACTTTCTAAAGGAACACAAATAATAATAAAAAAAATACAATAAATTTAAGGTAAAGATCAAGACGAAGGTAAGGAAGTCATGGTTATCGATAGAAGCATGCAGCTAATGTGGTTATTATTGTCAACTGCAGTGAACGTTAGGTGACCCGCGAACCAAAGTTTGAAATGACGAGAAGAAGAAAATCTTTGCACGCTATCTACTAAGGACCACGTCTACAGAGAGAAAATGAAAACCTCAGGTTTCACTCTGAAGACGCATCAAATGTTTTTCGTCCAAACCACGACAGATGAATTTAAAAACGCAACAATCACCAATCATTTTGAATTTGTGTTTGAGGAAAACTCGGTCAGCGAAATCACATGGTTACCTTGACGTTTTAGAAATGTTCCGTTTTCAAAACGTTTTTTCGTTCACACAAAAACGAAAGGCCGGCGTTTTCGAATTCCTCCTGTTTGAAGAGCGTTATCGAAAAGCTCCGTTTTCATGACGGATTAGTGTGGACGGTAGGCCTTACCGTTGAAATAAAGCAGCGTTTTCGTGACGGATTATTGTGGACGGTAGGCCTAACCATAGAAATAAAGCTGCGTTTTTAAGTTTCGTACGCGTAGTCCTTACGCCGCTTAAGAGTGTTATTAGATAATGAATACATAGATCTCTACTATCAATACAAGAAAACCAAGAAAGTAAAGTCATACTTCTAACTAATCTCGTCTTCTTGGAGCCCATTACCAGGAGCCTGCAACTCCCATAATAAGCCAATGCAACGGCATTTTACAGACCAGTCTATTTTTAGATATTTTTCCGCGAAATAGGCTAGTTCCAGTCTACATGAGCACGCTTTGGTAAGGATATATCAATGCGGCCTCACGTGAACATGTTGACATCATGTGGACATGTCAACGTTAGTCCGTGCTTGTGATTGCAATTGGTCACTAACGTTCCTGTGGGGATCTGAATTCGAGATAAACTCAAACTAAAAATAGATCGGTGTGTGAAAACGCCGTGACAGGAATATGGGGTAGCTGCAGGCTCCTAGTCATGGGCTCCTGACGGAGATTTATCCCCCTCGGATCCGTATCTTAAAGTACGACGGAGAAGACGATATTACTAGGATATTTATTACGTCTTTACTGTGTGTCTGCTGGGTTCGGAAACAATTCACGCGGAACGGCTTGAAATCAACTCATTCCCAGAGTCTCTCATCTTACCGGGACGGTAAGATAAGAGACCCTGGGAACGAGGTTGGCTTGAAATTTCTGACGCATGTTGTGTGGAAAACATTGAAATCGTTGTTAAGTCGTTAGCACGCTTTAATACGCGATTTGAAGTAGAAGAAAGTGTTAAACTTGCTACAAAATAACGAACACTTGGCGATTAATCACGGAACGTTTTCGCAACAAAAACAGCTTTCAATTTCAGCGAGTCGTAGAGTAGAGAATACGGCCCGCTAAATTGAGCAATCACAGTAATAGTAAAGTAAAATACTTTATTTAAAACACGATTATCGTTTAAGCACTACATGCTTGAGGGGTCGTGTGTCTAATTAATTATCTAAATACCTACTGATAAAATGAATGAAACATAAGAAATTAAGAGATATAAGAAAACATTTTACCTCTTTTAACGCTTGCACTTCAGTGACCAATGACTCATTTTCTTGCCTGGAAGTGACACAACAGACTTAGAAAAGCAAGTGATCAAGTGTTGTTCGACTAAAATACTACGTTGATACTTTTTAACTTGGCACTAGCAAAGTAGTTCACTCAACAAATCACCGCCAATTCGTAGCAAAAGGACGCTGATTTTTTTTTCTCGCGCGTGTAATTTCAGCCACTCATGCAACACAATCGTTTTCAAAAATAATCTTCCAAGTTTGCCAAACCGAATGTTTGATCCAGTTCTTCCCGGCTGCATCGAGTACACCGAGACGACGTTGCGTATTAAATATAACTACATCCCGTCGTTTACCATTTAAGAGAAGATTTCGATCAGAATGTAAACGGTAAGACAAATTTGGTTCCACCGACCGGAAAATTTTCGAAAATGTGCTTTTTCTTCTCGGTTTTCACCAGTCATGTGATCAAAACTAAAAATTGTAACCGTTCAATGAATAAAGTCAGGAATCTGGGATACGATAGATGATTGATATATAAACAACCTCGCCAAAAATCAGGTCTTTGTTGTTTTTCATTCGCGCGTTATTTGCAGAAGTGTGCCACCCAAATTTATAGAGCTTTGTATGGAGACGCCATGTTTGTGTCCTTCTGAGGGGCACAAATATGGCGGCCGTAAAGTAACAGAAACATCTGTCACTGAGTTTTGCTATTGAAACGAAAGATTATTGCTCTACAGATCCTATACATCGAAATAAATGCTTTGTCTAGTGCAAGCACTGTTTAGTTAGCAAAAACTAAAGCGATAACTCATCTTTTGACCTACGAGACAGCCTTCTTGGGCCGCCACTTTCATGTCACGCAACGCAAGAGCTTGGAAATTCAAACGTGCTCTATTACAAAAGGAAGAACCCTGTCGAGCTAAAACGTTGTGAAACGTGAAGGTCCTATAGGGTCTTTTATCTGATGGAACTGAAACCTCAGAAGGAAAGGTAATTTTTAATTTTGGAATATGAAAACCGAGAATTTGCAATTCTTCACCGCCATCTTGGATTATATCATCAAGTCAGACTCGTCCAAGTCCCTTTAGGTAAATTGGGTTTTTAAGTAAATGGCATACAGCCAACCCGGAGGGAGCTTCCAATCAGGCATTTTTGTTTACCAGTTGCTCGAAGAGTTGTCAAAGCCGGTTTTCTTGTGTAAATGGTATGAACACCCATAGTTATTGCGATGCACTCTTACCTTAAACCGGACAGAACCTGTTCTGTTTCTTCAGCAGATAAGGAGGCCTGAAATTACAAACAAATGCAGAGCTGGACTGAGTTTCAGCTGGTCAGTGAGGAGTCTTCTATTTCCGCAAGACTAACAGTAAAATAGTCCCCAAAATAAACAAACAAACAAACATTTGAATATGCGTTGCTCTCACAGAGAAAAACGGTTGGAAATTTTCCACATTGGAGAACTCGGCCCGATAGTGAAATGGCAAAGCTGCATACTGTAGCAATATCGATGTAACCATATTGTTATGTACGAAGTGGCCTCAACTACAAGCCTGGTGGTTTCTAGAGGTTACCTCGCCATACACTGAAATACTTGTAAAGATTTAATATATTAAGTAAAAAGGCAAATAAACCGAATCTTGAATCTCACTGAAGTGAAACAGAATTACTCATTAGTTACTGTTATTGGGTTATGTTGTGCCGCGCCTTCAGTTTCTTGATATTTATTTGACACGATCGTGAAGTGCAAAGTATAATAATATTTAGGGCACGTATTTTGCTCTGTTCATAAGCTTGTTAAGCTCTTGGAGCAAACGTCAAGATAAAATAGAGAAAAAAAATCCTCAATGCTGCCAAATTGATTTTAGTGTCGGCCTGCAATATGGTTCGTTATGATCAGCTTTTTGACTATCAGTAGTACCTGGTTGAGTTGAGAAGCCAAGTTTTCTTCAAACCCTCTCATTTTTCTCTCTGCGTCCTCCTTGAATTCCATATAATGCTGATTACAACAAAAGCATTCAATCAAAAACATGAAAATCACTGACTCACGCGCTGTTTTGTAATCTCGCGTACCTCTAACAATGAACAGGCAGTAGTCATGGAAAACAAATACCGGTGTTCCAAATGGATGGGAGGGCTGCATGTCACAGTGTGGATAATTCAAAGTTATACACATCGTGAATTGAATGTGCAAAAAGTTTAAATTATTAGCTGATGTTTTGTGCCAGGGGCCCGTTTGTCGAAAGCCCCGTATTAGCCCCGGAAAGTTTTCGGGCCCGTAAAGGCATTTTTAGTTCATCTGTATCGAAAAATGGAGAAGTGTATACGCCCGACACGTTTTATATGACGACCTCTGTAATCTCTCACAAGGTTCGAGATTTCGCTATGGCTTTCCGCGTGCGAAAACATTTCAGGACCTTCGAGAAAAGGGCCCCTGGGGCGCGTTTCTTGAGAGGCCCGAAGAGTTTTCGGACCTGCAAAGTTCCCGAGTCTCGTGGTCTTCCTTCAGTGCTAATTTTGAAAACAAAATACACAAATGTAAATAGCAACTTGAAATATACTTGTCTTAGAGATCTTTCGATTCTCGAATGCCTGCACAAACTTCCTTGAGTGTTTCTATAACATTTTGATGGGAGGTCACAAATTGTGTTGTCAACAGACTCAGTTACATGGGGTCTATTTAATGTATATTAAAGGGAAACGAACCAATTTGAGTTAGAGCATACATACTATTTTCATCTTATTACAACTGGATTCATTGCACAAACCTTATTAGCAGTGTTTAACATATCTTGCAGTTTGGCCATTTGCTCACTAAGAGTCTGTCGTGAAACGAATTAAAAATTAAGTTCGTAACAATTCCCAGACAACACTTTCACATGACTATATCACATACAAGTAGCTGGCTTATTTGAAACATTTTCTTTACTTTGTCTTAACGTGTGGAAATTTTGGTCTCCGAGTGGAAACATCCCTGTACAGCCCCTCTACTAAATGAGGACACTTAATATAATTAAAAGCCTACTTACTGTTGAATTATAAATTGATACAAAATCCTACCATCTAATAACTAATGGATAAACTATTAAACACTTAACAAGGAGAAAAAGAAAAAGGATAACAATAGGAAAAGAAAATAGGAAAGAAAAATTTATTACAGGAATTACCAAGAGTGTAATTTGAGCAATTGATGTCTTCTACCAACACACTTAAATCACATTTAAAAAATACGATTTCCAGGAGTTATTTAGGTAAAGCTACTCTTCTCTTTAAACTAGTAATAGTTCACACTAAATCTGCCCCCGCTTCTATTTTATCCGTCAAGGGTATAAAATTTTTATAGAAATTCCACTGCGTTAAAGGAAACTATTATTTATTGTATGAACTGAAATTCATATTTTTGTAAACGATATCACTCACACTGTTCAAGTAACTTGGGCATCTTATCATAAATATGATCGAAAGAATCAACATTCTGTGTGAACTCCTTCTATCACATGATACTCTTTACATAATACTCTCACGAAGTTCATTCCGGAAAAAAATATCAAACCACTCTGTTGTTGTAGTTTGATACTGAAACAAATCATTTGTCTTGATATAAGAGGACCCTACGTGCAAACAGAAGTCCAGATTTATTTTCCCTGTTTGCGAGATGTAAACAGAAGTATCGCGTTACAATCGCCGTATATGCAAATTAGATTCAAGCTTTTTGTCCTCAATAGACCTTTATCGCGCAATGCTGAAACAAGATTTTGCCCGTCTAACCTCTCATCCAGTGCGAGACTGGATGGGCAAAAAACAAAGCTTTTTGTTCTCCTGGGACTCAAAATGGTCGCTGTGTGATAAAGGTCTATGAAAACGCCGCAAAACATTTGCTTTTACATTTGGATCCCTGCAAGTCACCCAGCCGTCACATGGGCTCTACGCCACGTAAGATTACTCAGTAAAAATAAGCGATCCAAATAAACGTGATCTTTATACGTGTGGTGTTAGGGTCGAGTCTGTCGACCTCTTTGCTGATTTGCGTCCGACAGATCAACTTCTGTACCAAACAGTTCAAACTGGTATTGCTGAATAACCTTTGAATTCAAGATATGAAGAAATCACTGTGATGACAGATACCAGCCCTAAAATATATTTTGGCAAGATCCTCTCCTCCTTGTGCAGCAAATAAAATCTCCTCGTGTTCGTGGTTGCAAGCCGGAATTACCCATGTAGCATTGCCTTGCGAGCTGACTGAAAAATTAACCGGGACCACCGTGCGCGCCTAGTTTCGTCAAATCGGGATTGATTCGCATACTACACCAATATTTCACACATTCTTTATACGTATACGCGGGGGAGACCTCCTCGGGCCAAAACCCTACGGGGGCAAAAAAGATTCGTGACGACCTTCAGGAGAATACAGTTATATTACAGAGCAGTTTTCAACTGAATGCGGTATAACCAAAACCAAAGAGATCAATCTAGTAATAAATATTAAATAGTTGCTTACCTCTATTTCTTGTTGTTTAGTAGTTTTTAACTCTTCCAATGACTTCCTAAGGTAACAAAGTAAAAAATAAAATAAAATAAAATAAATCTCCCGCTTCGCAATATATAATTTATCAAACCCACCCCTCTGTTTGGTATTACCTTTGGTTATCACAATAAAAAAATTTCGCAGCAAAAACCATTTTCTGTTAGCATGTTTTGCATCTTCTATTATTTAGTTATCGTGAAAATTCGATGTTGTCAAAAAAGGGACAGTTCTCAATCTAAGAGGTAGATCATTACTTGACTTCTGAGTGAAGAATGGGTGAATTTGTCAAAACAAAATTCATGCACCAGACCGCTGTCGAGAAAAATACAAAAACCCACGCACGTCCAGTGAGCCGAAAAAAAGCATTTTACACTGCGAAAAAAATATTTTCAATACATGCACACGTCGCAAGGAAAAATTTCCTAGTCTATGAAAGGGTTGAAAATGGGTTCCAAAAAATGTAATAAGGCAAGGCCACGACAACAAACCAGTGAAGAGTGCCGAATCTTGCGTAAACCTAGATCAGTAAAATTATTTTGAGTCTAATTGATAAACGGTAAGCTATAACGGCAAGGAGTAGAGTAAGAAACAGAATTAAGATATAAAATAAAGAGTAAAATATATTTGAAAATGGGTACCTGTACCAAATTACCTACACCCACTCCCACCCCCTGTAAATATAGGAAGGCTAAGTATCCCAAAGTGTAATTTTCCAAAATTGTGACATTAAATATTATTCCACAAATTTCTAAATAAAAATGTTAATAACGGAGGTAACGTCGTTTAGTTCTCGGGATGAAAATTTCAATTCTCCTAATCGTTTGTGATAGATTTCTTTCAACACTGGCTTTAAGAATTTGGCTCTGCATCAAGATAATAATAACAAGTGGATGGTGTTCTGTATTCTCAACACTTGTCTCCTGTATGACATATTCAAGTTGCAAGGTGAAGTTACAGGTTGATCTTACTTGTTTTCTGAGTAGAGCTTCTCTTTCTCTTCTTGAAGCTGAAGATAACTGCGAGAATATAACCAAGTTAAAAACAATGTTTTTTACATAGCAATGAATGTTTATCGCATAACTGAAATGGGCTTTACTTTTCTGGGTTTAAGTATGAGCTACTTAACTCGTATTAGCCGAATACTTAATCTATCTAGTTCAAGGCGCTACGCAGTGCTTATTTCTACTTCGCTACTGAACTTTACGGTGCGCTGAGAACGCTAAAAGAAATACGCTTCCCGCGGGACAATCCCGGAAAAAAAAAAAAAAAACGGGATGAACGTTTGCATGGTAAGGCCAGATTCACACTAGCGACATTACGACATAAACAGCATGACGAAATAATGGCACAACAATCTCCTAAAGACGGTAATGTGAGCCAGGCCATAAAAAAGATCAGCATTTAAAGATCAGCTGTTGTCTCATTGTGTCAGTTTGTTCACGCTACAAACAAAACAACATAACGTGCTTCCATGTCGTTAAAGTTGTATGTCGTTATGTCGCCAGTTAATTAAACTAGGCCTAACAAAGCCCGGAAGCCCAGTGCTTAAACCAATTGTAAATTGCCTTACCTTTCCTGTTTTCGCTTTACTTTCTCTGACAGCTGTGGAAAGATACATTCAAATGAAAAGACTTTTAATTGATCACTTAGCTTTAGAATAAACCCTATAATTAAGCTGTTTCTGTTTAGTTTCTGCTTTAGAGCGGTTTTCATTTGAGTGTCGAAAATTAATTGGTTTTGCCCTTTCTACGCCACACGATTGGCTTAAAAAATTCGCGCCACTTTTTCATCCAATCGTCGAAGTACAACCAAAACCAATCGTGACGCGTTCGCATGCATTTTCCCGCGCTTTGCGTCAGCTACCTGTAATTACCTCGAGTTTTGATTGGTTCACTGTATTGTCTGTGTCATTTGTGATTGGCTAGAGTAATAACGTTGGTTTTGGTTTTACTACACTCAAACCTGGTGGTTTCTTCCTATAAGCCTGGTGGTTTCTTGAGGTCTCCTCGCCTAACAACTTGCTGTAAATTATTATTGTTATTATTATTTATTTATTTTCTTTTTTTCTTTTTTAATTTGTTGTAATATAAAGGCAAATAAATGATGATGATGAACCGCTCTATCGACTTATGTTCATTGTGTTACGAACAGCTACATGCTAAAATAACCGTTTTGTTTTAAAGTGTACCTAACCCCAAAATATGTTTTCGCTTAAATAAATCTTTGCACCTGATCGAAACACACTGCGCCTTTTTAAACTAAATCTTGACTTAGCTTTGACTTTTTATAGGCTGCAAAAGTTACGAAATCTAGCCATCATCTGTTGCACGACCGAGGTAGTAAGGGGTATGGGTCTATTCCTGGTTTGAGGTCATAGACCGATTTGCAGTCTTTGTAACCATGCATGCTAAGAAATTTGCGGTGACGTCAAACAAGGAATAGACTCAAGTGAATCCGGTCGTTTCGATCGAAGGTTGTTTCAATCAAAGGTCGTTTCGATCGAAACAAAAGGTCAGTTCGATCGAAGACAAGAGTCAGCTTGATCGAAGAGTAAATGATGATAAAAACTACAGTTTTTCAAGCATATAAATAAAAATATTAAAAAGTTCTTGTGTTGTGGATTGATTGTGCGATGTAATATGCGCGACGCGGAATTTTAGCTGCGGTTTTCAATTAATAATCTCTTTTGTTGTCGGCCTTTCGTTGTCGGCGTTCGTGATCGGAAACAAAATAACTCGATGCTCAATGAGCTCTTTGCTATTAACTTTAACTTTATTAAGCTTTATTTCTAACGGAAACGTACACCGAAAGAATCCTTGAAACCCGGGGTTTAAGAGTTTATTTCTTTTGCTCGTGACGTGCGGAGTAAAATCGCTAAGAGTCTTATTCGACCCCGTCGATGCGTATATAGCGATTTTCGCCCAGAACAAGAATGATTTCACTCAGAAGCAGAAGTAACTTACTAAAAGGAATTTAACTTTTCACTTGTCTGTAGAATTTAAAAAGAAAACTTAAGTTAACTCGCAAAGGTGTAAGCCCGCCGAGACCAATATGAAACGAACAAGTTGTCATTTTCATTTTCACTGTGAACCGAGCGAAAAGAGATTCCGCAGCAACTCCGAAGTTAACTGTGTCAGGAAATACTTTTAAACAAATTTGATAAATAATAAGTTCAATACACTTTAAAATCAATAGTTACAATCTTCGATCGAACTGACTCTTGTCTTCGATCGAATCGACTTTTATCGATCGAAACGACCTTCGATCGAAACAACCTTCGATCGAAACGACTCGCATTCGACTTAAGACTTAGACAGGAATTACTTGCTCGGTCGTGCAACAGATGATGGCCAGATTTTGCAACTTTTACAGCCTGCGAAAAGTCAAGATTTGGGTTAAAACGTGCAAAAGGCACAATGCGTTTCAAACAGTTGCAAAGATTTATTTAAACGAAAAAATAGTTTGGGGTTAGATCTACGTACTCTCATCTATACACACCTATCGACCAATTAGCGCACGCGTAGTATCTCATTTATTTAAGAAACAAAAAACATGTACCGTGTTTCTATCGAGTTAAACAAACACGAGTGGAAGTTTGGGAGAACAAGAAACACTGTGGGAACACGAGCCACAGGCATGTGTTTCCACAGTTTTTTCGAGTTCTCCCAGACTTTCACTGACGAGTGTTTCCATAACTCGATAGTAAATTCCCTTTGCTCGCGGCATCATTACGTCACCAGCTTGTGCTAGTTCAATGTTTCCATCGCACTTATGTCCAGAAATGCAAGTTAACGAGATTCAATTCTCTTTATGAATAAGCATCACAAAGTGTCATTTTCATATTACTTCATATTTGACAGAATTATGCGTGTTTTGGCGACTTTTTAGGAAAGAGGACACTTTGTGATGCCTATCATAAGAAGCATGCATGTCATTAACTTGCATTTCTGAACATACCTGTTCCATAGAGTTATAGAAACACGATTTTTAACCAATCAGTACGCGTATTTTCTTAAGGCTGTTTTCTTATTTATAACAATGTACAGTAAGCACCTACTTTGGCCAGTTCTTGCTCGAGTCTTGTAATTTCGAGTTTACTTGACGTCTACAAGAAAATCAATAGGCGTTTTATAGGCATCATTAAGTTATGTCACTCTGAACACTTCACAGCGATGTCAGGCACTTCGGCACTGCAGGGCAAGAAGAGAACCCATTTTGTTTTGTGCTACAAATTTTTTGATAGTGAAACCATTGCCCTGCAGACATTCCATGGCCTTAAAACAAATACTGTATGCTAGTTTTAACTTCAACTATCAAACTGATAGTTCCGAGACAAAAACAATCTATAGTATTTATTGTTCGCCATTAAATTTTCTTCCTTGTGCCAGTCAACAAATCATATTGAATTATTTTCAACTTTTTTAGATGAAAGCCGTGAAAGCGAATGTAAAATTTGACAATGAAAACAGACAAACTGCGTCTTTCATTTGATTTTATTTTTTGTTTGTTTTCCCCATAAGCCCCCTTTCATACAAACTTTTTTTTCCTTCGCCGGAGTACTCTCTAACCAAGGGCAGTTAGTGTCTCTCAAGTCCCGGATATTTTTAAATCCGCAACTTTTTTTTTTCCGGATACCTCTTCTGTCTACACGCATCCGGCGAATTCGACAGCGAATCCGGACATTTTTTAATCCGCTCTCCAGAGTGAAAAAAGTAAATCCTTAACGAATCCGATATCGTGTGGACGGGTGAATCCCGATATTTCCGAATCCGATGACGAAGAAAATTCGTGTCCAGTCTCTTACCGAACAAGAAACCAATATGGCGGCACAACAGAGCATATTTGCCGCCACAATCGCGCGCTTTATGGCGCATGCTCTGAACACATTTTATTGCAGAGGAGTCCTGGGTATTTGAGTAAATCCGGGTACCATCGGATGCATGTGGACAGGCGAATTCGATATGAATACGCTACCTGTGGACGGGGAAATTTTTGAATCCGAAAAGAAAACGTTGCGGATTCAAAAATATCCACATACGTGTGGACGGAGCCTCTGTCGATGAACACTGTCGCGCCACATCATCAATTTAAACCAATAACAATCGGAGAAAATATAGTGGTTAATTTTAATAATGATTGTCATGGCACCTGGACATTTCATTGCACACCCTGACAATAAGCTGAACAAGTGACCAAAGAAGTACAGTATCACAGAGAGTTGTATTACTAACCTCGGCTTCTTGTAGCTGTTCTTGAAGTAGTCTCTTCTCCTCTCGTTCTGTGTCAAGCTGTAGCTGGAGCCCTGCCATTTCCTTGACTTGTTTCTCCAGAGCCACACTTCTTATTTCAACCTAAAATTTGATCAATCAACAATCAATCACTAAATAACTCACCTGGAGTATGTACATATAAGCAATCTCTATAGTCTCCATTATGGCGCGAAAATATTTCACAATTATTCACCGTAGTGGAGGTAAATATCCACCACTTTCACCGACACTGAAGTGAATAATTGTTTCAGTATATACCACACAAGCTGAATAACTAGCGGCCAAAAGAGTAACTTTATTTGTGACAATATACCGACAAAAAGTCATTTTGTTTTTCTTCGGCTGCTCAGAGGTGAATAGTACTTAGCTAATCACCTCCGAGCTAGCCAATCAGCGCGCGCGAAAAGTACTATTCACTTGTGTGGTATATACTAAACTCGGATATTTGTAGGCAAATATTATCTGTTCGCTCGAACAGTCTACCTTGACCTTCGTTCTCGGTAAATTGTGAGCTTCGAGGATAAGATAATGTACACGGACGATTATTTGAGCATATCTTTTAAGTCCTTGAAATATATTTTCGTAACGCACGCAGTTTAGAAAATTGGGGAATATCACTGGATCTTCCCCAGTTTTAGCTCCAAGATATTCAGTCGCGAGCGAGCGAAAAGATTTGGAGGATTATAAACAACGTAACACTTTTTTCCAGTAAAGATAAGATTGCGAGCAGTCTCTCCTTTCTTCAAAAATCTGCGGGTAAGAACGAAAAGCAAGTAAGCGTCCAAGCATGACTGTGTGCGTGACAGTGAGCGTGACGTGTGAGAGGCGATGCATAAGTACTTCATTCATCCCTTAATATAGTGCATAAAACACACTATAACAAGGGATAAGTAAACTATGTTCTAAAATACACTATAATAAGGGATACATGAAGTACGTACCCGGCGATACCCCGAGCTGCTGGTAGCGTAGGCGGTGCCGCTCGCCGCTCGCACGTTATGCTCGCACGCTAACTGGTTTAATTGGTGTTTTTTTGACGGATTTTTAAGGGAAAGAGAGACTGCTCGCAGTTTAAGCAAAGCTGCACTATAAAATTAAATACAGCAAACGTTTAAACACGCATCATAATCCAATGATGTATCCGATTATGATGAGCCCACATATCATGAACAAAATTAATACTCTCCCAGGTTTGCAATTTGGATTGGCAATGCTATAAAACAAAAAATAAACTGTGGATTGCTTTGGGTCGCCCATCATCTAGTTACGATGCACTTGGAAAGTTTGGAGAGCACCGTAACTCCATAAGCTGAATGAAGTGTATAAGATCGCCATACACTAGACATTATGTTGTGAGGTCATAAAGTTAGGACATGCTGTAGCGACAGTTTGCCTTATGTGAGATGCCAGTTTTTGCCAAATAAAGCTCTCTTCCAGAAACAAACTTTTGCCCACTCAACATTCCGCATGAAATTCAGCTGGTTTGAGTTAGTGCATTTTGAAGCAGGGACAAAATCGTGTGCACTGCCTTTGCAAAACGTCCCCGCTAAACCACATTCTTACGCCTCAATTTGCTTTGTCTGCACCAAGCTTGATACTCTCCTTGCAACATGCATCTCATAGACACACGAAGGAGCCTTTATACGCTTCACATTCCATTAACTGTAGGCCAAACTTTTTCCGTTTCTTACGTGCTCTATAAACTTCCCGTCTGTATTGTAAACACGAAGATGAACACTGAAGATCGAATTGTTAATAAAAGTACTGGTCAATAATCGGATAAAACCTGAAAATATGCCTATGCTGTACTGAACAAACATTAAATTGTATAATGAATTGCACTTAAAAACTGACCTCTTGACGCCGTTCTCTTGGAGGGCTCCGTACTAGTGACGTTCTATTTAACACATCTGCCCATGTATGAATACAAACATCAAATCAACATTATATTTAACGAATTCCTTTTAAAAGCTACTTGGCCTTCTCTGCAGTGAAGTACTTGTGACAAGCAATTAAAAGAAAAATCAACCTTAACGCCATTAAGGCCTCGTCCACACTATGCTGGGAAAAATTAATTTGAAAATGGCATTTCATTCTGAAAATGCATCGAACGTTTTGCGTTCACACTACGCCGGAGAAACTAAAAAACATGCAGAAAAGCTCGAGTGCATCCTTGAGGGTTAGGGCAAATCACATCGTTTCCGTATTGCTACGTTTTCAAAATGTTTTTTCGTCTACATTAAAATGCAGAGCCGGCGTTTTCAAATTTTTCCCGATCTTCATTTTAAGCTTTACCGCCAACCAACTTCTTTATATAAATACTATTCAATATCACTAAGCTCGATAAACTTGTAGGTTGTTCTAGGCGAGTTTACTTATTTTTCTGTTTCAATCATCCTTTTTCTGTACTAACTAAATAAAAGTTTTTCTATTTTAGTAATAAAGCGTGAATTGTTGTTGTTATTGAATGATTATTCGGCAATAGTGAACAATAGCTCCCATATTCGGCTGTCGGTAACCTGTCGGCCAACTGGTTACCGACACATTACCGACAGGTTGCCAACAGGTCACCGACTGTCGGCCGACCGTCGGCCAACACTTTGGCCTCAAACATAACGCAAACTGTTGGCCGTCTGTCGGTCGACAGTCGGCCAACTGTTGGCCGTCTGTCGGCCGACTGTCGGCCAACTGTTGGCCGACTGTTGGCCAACTGTTGGCCAACAGTCGGCCGACAGTCGGCCGACAGTCGGCCGACAGTATATTTTGGGAACTATTCTTCACTATTACCGATTATTCTTGGGAATAAACAGTTTAGGATTTCGATCTTACCTTCATTTGAACAGAGAACACCAATCAAATCATCAGTCAGTTTTCTTTTCAAATTATCAATCTCTTTTGCCATTGTACCATCGTCTGACTTGTGATTAACAGTAGATTCTCTGCTGTCTGTCTCAGTATCATCTTCATGTCCCGCATTTCCCTCATAGCCTTCTGCCACTTCATGCCTCTCATTTGTTTCCTGTTCCTTAGAAACATCACCCGTTCTACTACTGGACATTTTCTCACAAAACACTGACAATTCCCTGTTTAAAATTTCACACAGTTTCTCTTTGGATGTCTCTGACTGTTCACTTTTTTCTAGCATTTGTCTACTGTCAGCTTTTTGTTTTTCTCCATTCTCGGAAAAATCCACACTATCAGGTGTACTATCCATTTGTAACTCTGACTGACAGCTGTCATCCTGCCCGTCAGACAAAGACTGAAGCTTTTCTTGTAGCTGTAATAGTTCTTCTTCATGTCTCTGTTGAGAATCTGAAATTTTGCAGAAGTATCTTGGAACAAATGTTACGTTGTATTACAATACGTTACGTTACATTATGTTAAGTTAAGTTACTTTAGGTTATGTTAAGTTAAGTTAAGTTACGTTACGTTATGTCACGCTATGTTACATTGCATATTACGTCACATCATATCACTCAGCTGTTCGAGTGGCTTGAGGAAAAACAGAGAACTATATAAAGCCACACATACGTACATACTTCATTTATTCCTGAGGCACACTAGATTTACAATTAAAAACTAAAAATAAGGGGAAAATAGAAAGATACCTCTAGAAAAGTAATATTAATAATCTATCAAAATAAAATACCTTAGTTAATGTCTTCCTAAACTTTAACAAATAAGAACTTACAGACGTGATTACAAGATTTACTTACTTGTTAAACTTTTTTGAAGAGCAGCATTTTCAGCTCGAAGTCTTCTTATTTCTGTATCAGCTCCTAAATCATGGCCTCCTTCTTTTGCAGTTACTTGCCTCTGAAGTTTTTCATTATCATCATTCAGCTGAATGTCATTAAAAAGAAATAATAGTAATTAGTAATTATGACAAAATAAAGGCTACGTCTTCATCTACTTATTCTGTAACAGGTCCAAGTTACATCTTTGTTAACTAGTCAACCTATTCTGTCTCAGCCTACAGTCTTAGACTGCGTGCATACACTCATTTGATTTAGCCTCATTGATATAATTTTAAGACATGAAGACCTGACTGACTGACTGACTGACTGACTGACTGACTGACTGACTGACTGACTGACTGACTGACTGACTGACTGACTGACTGACTGACTGACTGACTGACTGACTGCTGACTGACTCACTGACAGCTGACGGCCTTACTGAAGACTGACTGACTGACTTACTTACAATGTACTGGAGACTGACTGTCCAAGGCCATTAACAAACGATTGAACAAACAAACAAACAAGTAATCAAATGAATAGGTATCACATTACCTTGCTTATTTCCTCAAGCAGAGTTTGGTTTTGTAATTTAAAATTTTCCTCTTGTGCCTAAAATTTAAAAGATAAATAATTTCTGACATCAAATTAGCCAACGTCCAGAATTTTTGACAGGAAGTGAATATGCCGCTTTGCTAGGAAAGGGTGTTTAAGCACGAGAGTAAACAAAAAATGTTTGTTTCCTCAGCATACACATGTGTACCTCTTCAAATTATTGATCATCAGTAACAAAGTAGTCAATAAAATACACATTGAATGTAAATATTAATTACCTGAAATTGTCTCTGAAGATTTTCATTTTCCTCCAAAAGAACAGCATATTCCTGTATTCCAAAGAAATCATTAGTAAGATTAAATAATGCTCAGAACCATTTTCAAGTCCACTATATACTAAGTATATTAGCTTAAAATGATTAAAACTTGAAACATCAAATTCTGTAAATACTGCTGACCTAACATGTCTTAAAAACTAGACAAGCAAACATAACATTAGATATAAGAAACATACCTTTCTATTTTTGCTTTTGTTTATAATCTGTGCATATCAAAAAAAAAAAAGAAAAGAATGTTCAAAGTTCAAAAAGAAAATTTGATGTGTTATTGTTATCTGGTTATATTAATATCATAAGAGCAAATACACTGGGTTGTTAATGTGCTTAGTATAGCAACAGGATTTGTTACTTGTAGGCAACTTGCACCTAAGGGATGTTGCAATTATTCTATAAAGTTCAGGGCTGGGTTGTTCAAAGCCCCGATTAAGCTAACCTAGGATTAGCAAGAACTTTGCTTTCAGCTTAATTTTTAACTTTTTGGTGAGGTTTTGTATTTATAAATAATGTTTGTACTTCAGTTTTGAGCTTGACTAAGCTGAAACTGCACAAAATGTGAGCAGTAAAAAACATTTTACAATAAAAATTAATTAGAGTTTTACAACAGCATTGTAAAATGCAGTTAATGGAGCGTGACATGTTAAGCCTGAAGTTCTACTGTCATGTTAGTTTGTTTACATTGCGTAACGAATACGAGACATGAATGTACATTCATACTCTCTGGGGAATGTGCATTCATACTTTGGTAAAAACAGTGGTATTTCTGTGTCCATGTTGCAATACTGGCAGCTACTGTACATATATATCATTAGTTTTGTATGGCTAAAAGTAACAACTAGCCCTATTCAAGTCTTGCTAAAGCATTGAACAAGCTTTTGTATTCGATGGTACATTAATCGCCATTGGTTTAGTTCTAGACATCAGTCTCTGCATAAAGTGCTGGCACAGTCCAAAGTATCATCCCCAAAGCTCTTTTAGCTACTGTAAGGAGTACCGTTACATTAGAAACTTTTTTATTCCCACCCTACCCTCCCTTTGGTGGTTGTTGTAGTTGCATTTAATAAAACTTGGGTTCACCTCTCGGTAATTATATTGCTTTCGGTTAAGTCGTGCAGCGACTTCCCCAAGCTTTGTTTTTTCATGCTATGCAATGTTACGCTCTTTATCTGCCTTTATTCTTGTCCAATCCAGCACGTGCCGGCGGAGTGGGCTCGTAGTGCTGGGGAGAATTAAGGAGGCTTGAGCTTGTTTTTACTGCCTAGACTCGTTCCATTATGTAGCACGATGCTGGCCGGAGGTTCAGCTCGTAGTGCCGTGGAGAGTTAGGCTTTTAGATCCGGTTGATTTGCTTTTGCACCGGCCGATCCAGCGCGGGTCTTTAAGAGCGCTGGGGAGATAAGTTCAGGCTTTAAGTCACGCTATGAAGTCGTCTGTCACGCCGATTGCGGGGTGGTGTTCCCCCCATTACGCCAAACATTGTTTTTTGTTGTCTTGTTCTTCTAGTCGCTATTGTTACTAATGCCCGACGGAACTGTGACGTTAAATTTGGATTAACTTTTAATCCTAGGTTAACATTAACTGGCTTCCGAAGAAACACAGCCAGGTGCATAGACACACCATCATACCAAGGATTGCCATGTTCAGTTTCCAATACAGTTCAACAAATCCCAAGATACAAGTGGAAGTTTGGATATTTTATCTTTTGTGAAAGTTGAATTAATCCTTTATTTACTAGCCTGCCTTTTGATGTTCCTACAATATGTATCAAAAAAAAAAAAAACTTAAGGCAATCTCTGGGACGTTTTTTACAGTTGCTTTTCTGCAAATAATTTATGTGTATCTACAAGTAAATAGTGATGCAATTAAAGAAAAATGGGGATGGGTGCTTTGGTCCCTGCGAGCTGAGTGCGAGGGCAGATGAAATGTAAAATTACTTGTAATTTTTATTGTAATTTTTATTGTAGTTTTTAATGGTTTTAACTAAGTGCATTTTTTTTGTTTTAATGGGTATTTATTTTATTACTAGTTTTTAATTCTTAGTCAGCAGGACCCCTGTTGCTGGTTAAATATTCAATTTATTATTATTTATTTATTATAACTAAAAATTTAATTCCATTACCATATTTTAATTTTTAATTAACAGAACTTGATCAACTTCAAGAAAAATATGTTAATCAGGAAAAAGAACTTCAGAAGGCTAACAAGGTAGAGTGATTATTATTATCCATTGGTGAATAAACATTAACTTTCTCTTCTTCTGATGGAATTCAGTTGACTATATTGGACATGGATGCAAATGATATACTGAACATGGCAATCCTTGGTATGATGGTGTGTCTATGCACCTGGCTGTGTTTCTTCGGAAGCCAGTTAATGTTAACCTAGGATTAAAAGTTAATCCAAATTTAACGTCACAGTTCCGTCGGGCATTAGTAACAATAGCGACTAGAAGAACAAGACAACAAAAAACAATGTTTGGCGTAATGGGGGGAACACCACCCGCAATCGGCGTGACAGACGACTTCATAGCGTGACTTAAAGCCTGAACTTATCTCCCCAGCGCTCTTAAAGACCCGCGCTGGATCGGCCGGTGCAAAAGCAAATCAACCGGATCTAAAAGCCTAACTCTCCACGGCACTACGAGCTGAACCTCCGGCCAGCATCGTGCTACATAATGGAACGAGTCTAGGCAGTAAAAACAAGCTCAAGCCTCCTTAATTCTCCCCAGCACTACGAGCCCACTCCGCCGGCACGTGCTGGATTGGACAAGAATAAAGGCAGATAAAGAGCGTAACATTGCATAGCATGAAAAAACAAAGCTTGGGGAAGTCGCTGCACGACTTAACCGAAAGCAATATAATTACCGAGAGGTGAACCCAAGTTTTATTAAATGCAACTACAACAACCACCAAAGGGAGGGTAGGGTGGGAATAAAAAAGTTTCTAATGTAACGGTACTCCTTACAGTAGCTAAAAGAGCTTTGGGGATGATACTTTGGACTGTGCCAGCACTTTATGCAGAGACTGATGTCTAGAACTAAACCAATGGCGATTAATGTACCATCGAATACAAAAGCTTGTTCAATGCTTTAGCAAGACTTGAATAGGGCTAGTTGTTACTTTTAGCCATACAAAACTAATGATATATATGTACAGTAGCTGCCAGTATTGCAACATGGACACAGAAATACCACTGTTTTTACCAAAGTATGAATGCACATTCCCCAGAGAGTATGAATGTACATTCATGTCTCGTATTCGTTACGCAATGTAAACAAACTAACATGACAGTAGAACTTCAGGCTTAACATGTCACGCTCCATTAACTGCATTTTACAATGCTGTTGTAAAACTCTAATTAATTTTTATTGTAAAATGTTTTTTACTGCTCACATTTTGTGCAGTTTCAGCTTAGTCAAGCTCAAAACTGAAGTACAAACATTATTTATAAATACAAAACCTCACCAAAAAGTTAAAAATTAAGCTGAAAGCAAAGTTCTTGCTAATCCTAGGTTAGCTTAATCGGGGCTTTGAACAACCCAGCCCTGAACTTTATAGAATAATTGCAACATCCCTTAGGTGCAAGTTGCCTACAAGTAACAAATCCTGTTGCTATACTAAGCACATTAACAACCCAGTGTATTTGCTCTTATGATATTAATATAACCAGATAACAATAACACATCAAATTTTCTTTTTGAACTTTGAACATTCTTTTCTTTTTTTTTTTTGATATGCACAGATTATAAACAAAAGCAAAAATAGAAAGGTATGTTTCTTATATCTAATGTTATGTTTGCTTGTCTAGTTTTTAAGACATGTTAGGTCAGCAGTATTTACAGAATTTGATGTTTCAAGTTTTAATCATTTTAAGCTAATATACTTAGTATATAGTGGACTTGAAAATGGTTCTGAGCATTATTTAATCTTACTAATGATTTCTTTGGAATACAGGAATATGCTGTTCTTTTGGAGGAAAATGAAAATCTTCAGAGACAATTTCAGGTAATTAATATTTACATTCAATGTGTATTTTATTGACTACTTTGTTACTGATGATCAATAATTTGAAGAGGTACACATGTGTATGCTGAGGAAACAAACATTTTTTGTTTACTCTCGTGCTTAAACACCCTTTCCTAGCAAAGCGGCATATTCACTTCCTGTCAAAAATTCTGGACGTTGGCTAATTTGATGTCAGAAATTATTTATCTTTTAAATTTTAGGCACAAGAGGAAAATTTTAAATTACAAAACCAAACTCTGCTTGAGGAAATAAGCAAGGTAATGTGATACCTATTCATTTGATTACTTGTTTGTTTGTTTGTTCAATCGTTTGTTAATGGCCTTGGACAGTCAGTCTCCAGTACATTGTAAGTAAGTCAGTCAGTCAGTCTTCAGTAAGGCCGTCAGCTGTCAGTGAGTCAGTCAGCAGTCAGTCAGTCAGTCAGTCAGTCAGTCAGTCAGTCAGTCAGTCAGTCAGTCAGTCAGTCAGTCAGTCAGTCAGTCAGTCAGTCAGTCAGTCAGTCAGTCAGGTCTTCATGTCTTAAAATTATATCAATGAGGCTAAATCAAATGAGTGTATGCACGCAGTCTAAGACTGTAGGCTGAGACAGAATAGGTTGACTAGTTAACAAAGATGTAACTTGGACCTGTTACAGAATAAGTAGATGAAGACGTAGCCTTTATTTTGTCATAATTACTAATTACTATTATTTCTTTTTAATGACATTCAGCTGAATGATGATAATGAAAAACTTCAGAGGCAAGTAACTGCAAAAGAAGGAGGCCATGATTTAGGAGCTGATACAGAAATAAGAAGACTTCGAGCTGAAAATGCTGCTCTTCAAAAAAGTTTAACAAGTAAGTAAATCTTGTAATCACGTCTGTAAGTTCTTATTTGTTAAAGTTTAGGAAGACATTAACTAAGGTATTTTATTTTGATAGATTATTAATATTACTTTTCTAGAGGTATCTTTCTATTTTCCCCTTATTTTTAGTTTTTAATTGTAAATCTAGTGTGCCTCAGGAATAAATGAAGTATGTACGTATGTGTGGCTTTATATAGTTCTCTGTTTTTCCTCAAGCCACTCGAACAGCTGAGTGATATGATGTGACGTAATATGCAATGTAACATAGCGTGACATAACGTAACGTAACTTAACTTAACTTAACATAACCTAAAGTAACTTAACTTAACATAATGTAACGTAACGTATTGTAATACAACGTAACATTTGTTCCAAGATACTTCTGCAAAATTTCAGATTCTCAACAGAGACATGAAGAAGAACTATTACAGCTACAAGAAAAGCTTCAGTCTTTGTCTGACGGGCAGGATGACAGCTGTCAGTCAGAGTTACAAATGGATAGTACACCTGATAGTGTGGATTTTTCCGAGAATGGAGAAAAACAAAAAGCTGACAGTAGACAAATGCTAGAAAAAAGTGAACAGTCAGAGACATCCAAAGAGAAACTGTGTGAAATTTTAAACAGGGAATTGTCAGTGTTTTGTGAGAAAATGTCCAGTAGTAGAACGGGTGATGTTTCTAAGGAACAGGAAACAAATGAGAGGCATGAAGTGGCAGAAGGCTATGAGGGAAATGCGGGACATGAGATGATACTGAGACAGACAGCAGAGAATCTACTGTTAATCACAAGTCAGACGATGGTACAATGGCAAAAGAGATTGATAATTTGAAAAGAAAACTGACTGATGATTTGATTGGTGTTCTCTGTTCAAATGAAGGTAAGATCGAAATCCTAAACTGTTTATTCCCAAGAATAATCGGTAATAGTGAAGAATAGTTCCCAAAATATACTGTCGGCCGACTGTCGGCCGACTGTCGGCCGACTGTTGGCCAACAGTTGGCCAACAGTCGGCCAACAGTTGGCCGACAGTCGGCCGACAGACGGCCAACAGTTGGCCGACTGTCGACCGACAGACGGCCAACAGTTTGCGTTATGTTTGAGGCCAAAGTGTTGGCCGACGGTCGGCCGACAGTCGGTGACCTGTTGGCAACCTGTCGGTAATGTGTCGGTAACCAGTTGGCCGACAGGTTACCGACAGCCGAATATGGGAGCTATTGTTCACTATTGCCGAATAATCATTCAATAACAACAACAATTCACGCTTTATTACTAAAATAGAAAAACTTTTATTTAGTTAGTACAGAAAAAGGATGATTGAAACAGAAAAATAAGTAAACTCGCCTAGAACAACCTACAAGTTTATCGAGCTTAGTGATATTGAATAGTATTTATATAAAGAAGTTGGTTGGCGGTAAAGCTTAAAATGAAGATCGGGAAAAATTTGAAAACGCCGGCTCTGCATTTTAATGTAGACGAAAAAACATTTTGAAAACGTAGCAATACGGAAACGATGTGATTTGCCCTAACCCTCAAGGATGCACTCGAGCTTTTCTGCATGTTTTTTAGTTTCTCCGGCGTAGTGTGAACGCAAAACGTTCGATGCATTTTCAGAATGAAATGCCATTTTCAAATTAATTTTTCCCAGCATAGTGTGGACGAGGCCTTAATGGCGTTAAGGTTGATTTTTCTTTTAATTGCTTGTCACAAGTACTTCACTGCAGAGAAGGCCAAGTAGCTTTTAAAAGGAATTCGTTAAATATAATGTTGATTTGATGTTTGTATTCATACATGGGCAGATGTGTTAAATAGAACGTCACTAGTACGGAGCCCTCCAAGAGAACGGCGTCAAGAGGTCAGTTTTTAAGTGCAATTCATTATACAATTTAATGTTTGTTCAGTACAGCATAGGCATATTTTCAGGTTTTATCCGATTATTGACCAGTACTTTTATTAACAATTCGATCTTCAGTGTTCATCTTCGTGTTTACAATACAGACGGGAAGTTTATAGAGCACGTAAGAAACGGAAAAAGTTTGGCCTACAGTTAATGGAATGTGAAGCGTATAAAGGCTCCTTCGTGTGTCTATGAGATGCATGTTGCAAGGAGAGTATCAAGCTTGGTGCAGACAAAGCAAATTGAGGCGTAAGAATGTGGTTTTAGCGGGGACGTTTTGCAAAGGCAGTGCACACGATTTTGTCCCTGCTTCAAAATGCACTAACTCAAACCAGCTGAATTTCATGCGGAATGTTGAGTGGGCAAAAGTTTGTTTCTGGAAGAGAGCTTTATTTGGCAAAAACTGGCATCTCACATAAGGCAAACTGTCGCTACAGCATGTCCTAACTTTATGACCTCACAACATAATGTCTAGTGTATGGCGATCTTATACACTTCATTCAGCTTATGGAGTTACGGTGCTCTCCAAACTTTCCAAGTGCATCGTAACTAGATGATGGGCGACCCAAAGCAATCCACAGTTTATTTTTTGTT
>JAHPZR010023290.1:0-13334 GCA_019787425.1 Platygyra sinensis
CTTAATACGTTTTACTATATGGCTAACTCCGTGAATGGGCAAGATGACCAAAATGAGGGCGATGTGATTGGCTACCTGAGCGAGAAAGATAAAGCTATCTTGCCCGCTTGGGACTACCCGTAGTGTCCCGCGAGAAAAATTTCTCGGAAAGTCATATAATAAATCCTTTATTGATCAAGCTAAGAGCTCGGCCAATATCCAGCGATCTTGATCGAACAAGTTTGGTCAGTAACCCATGCATATTGAACTAATTCTGAAACCAATTTCCCTGATCTTCGAGAATTCTAACTTCTGCTCCAGACCTCGCTCTGGCTGACCGCGTATTTAAAATTCCAATGGCTGCCACCAAACACAATGCAAGAAAAGATCGATATAGGTAAGTTTATTTATTTATTTATTTATTTATTTATTTATTTATTTATCTATTTATTTATTTATCTATTTATTTATTTATTTATCTATTTATTTATTTATTTATTCCATTTTCACTGCATTAGTTTAAACATAGTGACTAAATTACATTAGAAAACAATTAACTACGTACTAGAAAAAGATAATTTATTGCAGTGGGGAAGAGACTAGAGGGGTACATACGAATCATTCGAGCTAGTCCACCGAAGTTCATCTTCCGTTCTAATTCACTTCGTTCAACCGAAGGTAAATTATTTTGCCCTTTTAACTCCCTATAAAAGCGCGCATAAACAAGAATACAACAGGTTGCTGGATGGATGCTCTAGCAGAGTAGAACGAGTTTATTTTTACAGATATTAAAAGCATGTGTTACAATTTTAAATAAAACAACTACTAATTCATATTCTTAACATCCAATATAGGAATAAGCGTAAACAGAAAAGTAACAACGTTAACAACATCGACTTTAAAATTCTACTACATTAACGTGTGCGAGAGGTGAAATTAAATTGATAAAAGCCCAAAGCCCTAAGTATTTCGTAATTTCTAGACGCTTATGAACATCTTCGTGAACATACATGTCCTCAGCGGCATCAGTCTTCCAACGGCCGTGAAGTTTTAACAATCTATCTGAAATAGAGTTACCACTATAATGTACGACCGAGGTAATACCACCTGATCCAAGACTGTGTAAACCATAACTGGATCGAGTCCTAACTCTCTTAAATAAGACTTATAACACTTCTCTACGCCAGCTGCCTTCATGTATTTCTTTACCAGGTTTACAGGACACTATTTACTGTCAACGCCATTAAGGTAAACAATGTTACCTTCACGGTACACTTCAGTCTTGCTACGGAGGATGAAAATTGTCATATATGCGTCATAGAAGTTCAAATGATTAGGCAGAACGTTACACAATTCGTTGTATCGCACGAAGCCGGCAAAACCTAGAGTACAGATGGTAGCAATGTGTGGACCCGCATAGCTATCAATGATCAGTTTAATGATATCTGTCGAAAGAGGTGTCTTGTTAGGAATTGGCTTGCCGCTAATTCGTTTAGCAGACTCTAGGATATTACGGCAGAAATCATTATTAAGAGGGTTACTGACTGGAACAAAAGTGTGCAACCACTTGACTGCAGAATAAACTATGGCGAGAGACGCACTGGAATTAGACTGTTGGAAGCATTGTGAGAGATATATCGATATTGTCGCACAATCAAAAGGTAATTGTACTTCAACACCGAATTCCTGACACCAACAAACGAACAAAGTATACCTTTTAACAGTCGAGCTAGCTCTAGAGGTCAACAATTGCTTAATAATCTGTTTACGTTCCTTTAACCTATCCGGGACGTTCCTCCACGCAGGGCTACTTTCAATAATCTACAATTAAAAAAAAAAAATGAAAATAAAGCCAAAACGAATTAACCATCCTCGCTCAATAAAGCATGATATCCAGCCAGTGCCGCATAATAATTCATAATTGTTTACAACCACTCATATATCCCAAAACCGGACTAGGGTATGACCCGGCCAAGTTAGTGCCATTGGCCCACTTACGTGTAACAACCACAGGCCAGTGACATTACGCAACACGTTCCAGGCACAAATTATTGATTGCCACTTAACCAGTGTCGCCCCGTTAGCCAGTGCCGTAGAAATAAGCTCGTGAAAACAGTACCGATCAACAACAACCTCAAGATCAGCCAACACGAGTTCCGTGATGCTTAAGGACGTAAAAAAATGAGCCTAACAGCCATTACTGAACCTCTGAAACGTTTAGAGCCCAACAGAGCATTCGCGTTTCGACCGTGTTCCAACGTATCGTCACCAGAAAAGACCCTGCAATCCACTATAAAATTTGTATAAATTCTACTGATAAGAGGCCAGAAGCTAGACGAATGCCAACCCCCTACAACTAGAGAGCCAACCGCTCTTTGTTCAAACATATAATGGAGCGTATTCGAAACAAGACAAACTGGCGGAACAACCAAACAATTCTTGTTACTCAAGAACTGAACGAAAAGGGTTATTCTCGCACACCCAGGAGTCTTAAATCTAGAGAAAAAGCGAGATATTCTGAAATTATGATGCTTTGCGAAACAATCTGCCAATCGTCAACATCAATATAAAGCGACTAATGAAGTCAGCTTTTGCAATTTCATTGCGAGGAACCCATTGAATATCCAATGAAATCTTATATGCAAGGTAAATCTGGAAAGTACGCAAAGCAAAACATTGTAAATCGTAACTCATACTCCCAACCTCGACTATCTTCGTGGCAACGCGATTATCAGTAAACCACTTTACACGACAATCTTTCGGCTCACCACAAAACGATCTAAGTGCGAACTGAATAGCATACAATTCCCTCCATGTGGAACTTGTCAGACCACATTGTATGACTTATATGTTCCTGATTCAACGTCATGTAATCACCACAACCAGTTCCGTTGGCGTCAGAATAGACACAAACAGTGGTACCGCTGTCACATTACCTAACACTGCCCTTGACAATGTTATCCTTCCAAAACTCCACCTCATTTATGCATTATTGATCTAACTTGGAAATAGAATCCCAGTCTGGTTCAGAAGCAACCGACTTGGAGCAGTGCCTGGTCATGATTCTACTGACATTTCCAACAACAGGTCCGGTAGAAATTATTTTGCTTGTGAAAGATGCCAACTTTCTCGCGGAGAAGACGTAGTGATTGTCCCTAATGTTTTGGATATGATCAAAAATTGTGTTCAACCTACGCTCCGTAATACAGATTGTACCATCATGAGAATTCCAACAGAAACCTAACCAAACGATACTTTGAACAGGCTTCCAGATATGTTTCTCAGCACTAGCTGCAAAGACAACTCTTCTTTAATTTTTTTAATCCTAGAAACAACGTTTTGCAAACTCGATAACATTTTCGATAACCAAGTCATCATCCAAACAAATAGCTATTTTTACCCCCTGCAAACGCCAATACTTTTCTTAAAGACGAACGCATTTGGTGAAAATGTAAGGCGCTGTGAATAAACCAACAGGCAAAACCGAAAAACCAAAATACTGACAAGCTTTAGCGTGGTGGAACTTCTATGAAAAACCCAAAAATGTCTGGTGTTCGGACGCTATTTCTATGTGGTGATACCCACTCTTCAGATCAAACAAAAAAAAAACATGTAGGCATCTTTCTCCAAATAGCTTAGCGCAAGCCTCCAATCTTCATACTTAAAAACGATGCTTTTTGAGGCATTTATTCATGCACGTGTCTCCAGTCTAGGGTCAGCCTCTTCTTCCCGCTAGGCTGAACGGATACAGATAAAGGATTGACGACAGAAGGCGCATCTGCGACCTGGATAACACGGCCTGGACTAATTAAGCAACTCCAACAAGGCTTCGTCGACGAAAGATCTTATCTTATGTATGGTCCCTAGCAGACCTTTTATTAGATAATATCACAGAATCTGGGAAATGAAGAAAAGGTAATATATAACCGTTTCAAATAACATTAAGACCGAAATCCGGGGCACCTATGATTGATAAAAACTAACGTTCTCCCTTAGTTTTCCTTTAACATTAACAATTTTGTCGCGATGAACGATCCTGACGGATGAGGACCATAACTGCCAGAGTATGGTCCGCTGAAACTGCAGTTCCGGGCCAGGAGGGAGGGGGTGACTCTATTGTTTTCGAGTATCTGTCAGAGACCGACTCATCACTGCCAGTGTGACGTCACATAGCAACAAGTCGAAGCTTCGCTCGGCTTGCCCAGATTTGGCGTCGGGACTCCATTGAATTCAAAGAAAAAGAGGATAATACAAGCTATTATTGCGCTATTATTCACTAATTTGGCATAAATGTGCAAGCTTTGTAGTGGATATTGTCTGTGAGTACAACTGTTTGTTGTTTTGTGTGCGTTTTTTGTTCCAAATTTTATTGAAAACAAATCGGGTCAAGTGGGGTTACCGCCATCTTGACTTCCGGTCAAGTAAAGGCCACCCAAAACGCCCGCCGTTTTCTCTTCAAGTTTTCAACAGAAGTACCTCATAATAGGAGGTTTTGTTCCTTTTGATATAACTTTCAAGCATTGTTAGTTTTTCTCATGTGATGAGCCATTTTGCTCAACAATCCTTTTGAGTGCGAGGGTGTACATGTCGGTTTGATTTCTCGCGTGTTAAACTTTGTTCGATTGGTGAAAGGTCAAGAGTGTCTATGTTTACCAGCTGTTAGCTGGTTGAATGCTTGTGTTTTTAAATTTTGTGGGGTAGATGACTGCCTGTGTGCTCCAGAAGGGCTAACCTTCAGAATACCCGGCCATGATTGCGTGACATTAAATGCCTGCTCCCGTAGTCCCGCAGTCAATAAATATTTGCATATGAAAACAAAAAGAAAAACTTAATGTATACACGAAACAAGCGTGCTAGACTTGAATATACCTCGTTCTAAAATCCATCAGCCGAAACAAGCGCGTTGCACATGAAAAGCCTTCGTTCTATAATCCATGAGCCGAAACCCGGAGTTTTAATATTCATTTTATCCACTGCGGGACTGCGGGAGCAATAGTTTTACTCATCTTACTTTCATAGCAATAGTTTTACTCGTCTTACGTTCATCAACCCATAAAATGGCGATACCGTCGTTACATCTCCTATTGTCATTAATGTGCCAACCAGACGTTTATTGGCTCTCGAAACAAAGGATTCTTTTGTTCTGTGGTTGGCAAAATTTAAATATCAAAAACTTGTTTGTAAACAGTGAATATCGCTATACAACATCACTGCGAGGGACTACGTCACGCAATCGTGGCCGGCTATTCTGAAGTCGCTCTCCAAATGCCATCCATTAACTTTGAAGGGATTGTTGAGACGAACCATAAGTTCTGAAGGCTTAATTCTCAGCACAGAGCACACTTAATATGCCATGTACCAAACCTCCTATTCTGGGTTCAGGACATCTCCGGATTTCTGCATTAAACTTTGTTGACGTCTCAGGCACTTGTTAGTATGTTTCTACTCAAAATGTGAGGCTTTCGAATAATTTATCCTACCGAAAATTACTGCAAGGAAGTCTTTCATATATTTTGAATCCTGGGTAACATTGAAAAAAGCAATCGAATCATCAAAAAGTTAGAAATTTCCACATTTCTTCAGTTAACGAACCAAAACATTTGGCCGCCTTATCGAAAATCACCGATGTATGACGTGACGTCACACTGGTAGTTATGACTAAACCACTGATTTGCCTGAAGACACCCCCTCCTTCCTGGGGTAACTGTTAGCATAGTTAAAGTTGTTCTCCCCTTCGGCAGCATTATTACCATTTAGGTATACTAGTTTTAATTATTCTACAAGTTTTAGTAACGATGATTCCTCTTCATCTGATTTAAGAATTCGACCACGGAGGCGAGACTGCTAAGAAATGACATACTAAAAGTTTAAAATGAGATGTCACAATTATTGATCCAGATTTACAAACTTTCACGTACTGCATTTAAAAAAAAAGCAAGAGTTGTGAAAGTCAATCACGATCTCCTTCACATCGTTTTACAAGTAAATCGGAGCAATAATACTCATTGGAATCCACGCAAAATGACGGTTATGTACGGTGGCCCAGAAGGGACATCGTTTCCTTATAAAAATGTAACTATTTCTTTAACATTATGCCATCCTTCTTTGAAAACTATAGTGGTGTTCTGTGTAAATCTAACTGTTCTGTACAGAAATGAAAGATTGTTCCTTAAAAAGCTGCGATCGTTCTGTACTGTCGAGTGCTTCTTCGATAAAAACAATCACTTGATCCTTCTAATAAAAAGGTGTGTTCGTTCCGTAGAAATGTAGCTCTTCCGTAGAAACAATCACGACCTTCTTCTCTGAAAGTGAGTGCGACTCTTCCGTAGAAATCGAGCGCTTCCGTAGAAAGTTCAAACTGATGCGCGCGCATTTGCCCAGGAGGGTACTGGGTACTAGCTCGGTCAGTATAAAACATGGGCTGCGGACTATGGACTACGGACTACGGACTCGGGTATAAAACGCGGACCGAGCATTACGGACTCGGCATCAAACACGAAGAAAGGTTCTACATTGAATAAATTCTCGCAATAACGTTTTCATAAATTGAAGCTACTTGTAATTATAGAAGTCCCATTTCCCGAAAGCGTCCGCTCATACAGGTTCAGCCATACTCGATTGCCGAAAAAGAAATAGAAGACACTGAAAGTCACAAAATTGACGAGCTGTATGAATTTTCGAATGATCCAAGCCATGATTAAATGGTTGAAAGATCAATAGTCGAGAGATTTGAGGAGAATTCGAACGACATGTCCCGCTGTTTAATTATACTATAATGTAATTCGCTATTAAATAAATACACATAAATACGGCCGAGGCGAAATGAGGAACAAAAAGTTGATAAATAGAAAAAAAGACATTACACAAGGATGGCAGTTCTGCACTCCTTAGTATCGCCTTGGGAAAGGAAGGGGAAAAAAGAAAAAAAAACGGGCTATTCGGATTTGGTCACCCACCTAAGCACTGTCCGCGCCGATCAGGGCTTAACTTTGCTGAGCGTACCAAACATGTTGCTGTCCTTGTGATGTAGTGACTCCACGGTGAACGCATGGTTTTAAAATTTTAAGATGGGAAAAGGTATCAAATAAAAGAAAAAGATATCTGATACTGCATGGCTGGGAAAGTAGAGAACAAAAAAATTAGAGGAATATGAAAGTGAGAACTATTACTTGCTTTTGTGATCGGACAAGCTAGCGGCACTTTCCTAATAATAATTGCATCAAGGGAATAGTAATTGCGCATGTGCTGTCACCCAAGGTGGCCGGCATTGGAGGTGAGGGATGCGATATATAGTTTCAAATATTAATTCTTCTTTTCCTGCAAAGTTTCGATTTCTGGCAAGAGAGTACATGAGGAGATGTAACGCCGTTGAAAACATTCACATTCACAAAGTTATCTGTCCGTGAGACCGAGGCAATTATTTCGAAAGTAGTAGTAGCAGTAGATCTTTATTTAAACTCGGATAAAAATCTTCAGTTATACTAATAGTATTTTGACTACAATCATTTGTAAAAATTAAAACAACTATAAAAACTGATTTACAAGTGCCGCTAGCTTGTCCGATCACAAAAGCAAGTAATAGTTCTCATTTTCATATTCCTCTAATTTTTTTGTTCTCTACTTTCCCAGCCATGCAGTATCAGATATCTTTTTCTTTTATTTGATACCTTTTCCCATCTTAAAATTTTAAAACCATGCGCTCACCGTGGAGTCACTACACCACAAGGACAGCAACATGTTTGGTACGCTCAGCAAAGTTAAGCCCTGGTCGGCGCGGACAGTGCTTAGGTGGGTGACCAAATCCGAATAGCCCGTTTTTTTTTCTTTTTTCCCCTTCCTTTCCCAAGGCGATACTAAGGAGTGCAGAACTGCCATCCTTGTGTAATGTCTTTTTTTCTATTTATCAACTTTTTGTTCCTCATTTCGCCTCGGCCGTATTTATGTGTATTTATTTAATAGCGAATTACATTATAGTATAATTAAACAGCGGGACATGTCGTTCGAATTCTTCTCAAATCTCTCGACTATTGATCTTTCAACCATTTAATCATGGCTTGGATCATTCGAAAATTCATACAGCTCGTCAATTTTGTGGCTTTCAGTGTCTTCTATTTCTTTTTCGGCAATCGAGTATGGCTGAACCTGTATGAGCGGACGCTTTCGGGAAATGGGACTTCTATAATTACAAGTAGCTTCAATTTATGAAAACGTTATTGCGAGAATTTATTCAATGTAGAACCTTTCTTCGTGTTTGATGCCGAGTCCGTAATGCTCGGTCCGCGTTTTATACCCGAGTCCGTAGTCCGTAGTCCATAGTCCGCAGCCCATGTTTTATACTGACCGAGCTAGTACCCAGTACCCTCCTGGGCAAATGCGCGCGCATCAGTTTGAACTTTCTACGGAAGCGCTCGATTTCTACGGAAGAGTCGCACTCACTTTCAGAGAAGAAGGTCGTGATTGTTTCTACGGAAGAGCTACATTTCTACGGAACGAACACACCTTTTTATTAGAAGGATCAAGTGATTGTTTTTATCGAAGAAGCACTCGACAGTACAGAACGATCGCAGCTTTTTAAGGAACAATCTTTCATTTCTGTACAGAACAGTTAGATTTACACAGAACACCACTATAGTTTTCAAAGAAGGATGGCATAATGTTAAAGAAATAGCTACATTTTTATAAGGAAGCGATGTCCCTTCTGGGCCACCGTAGTTATGTCATCCTCGTGTTGTTCGTGGCGCAATATAAGTTCAAATTCTGCTAAAGAAAAGGGCACTTCACGCAATATCCATTCAATCCCACAACGCACGCAACCCAATAACAATTTCAGTTGATTTCCTGTCATAACGATTCTTATATGTCTTGTGCAAATCAATTCTTCACTGTTCAGTTCATAGGGTAACTGTTAGCATACTTAATACTGTTCTCCCATTCGGCAGCATTATTATTACCATTTAGGTATACTAGTTATAGTTTTAAATCATGATTCCAGAAAAAAAAACAATGTTTTTGGTTCTATTCTTGGTTTTCACGTGACGTCAGAAAAAACTGAAATTAAAAATTTTAAGTTTTTCCCTTTATCAGGTAAAAGCCTGTTTTCAGCTCGGTAGACCGCTTTGTTTTGAAAATAGGACACAGCTTTTTCACAATGCGTGACATCGGCATTGTTTCTGGGTAACATGTTACGTGCACGAAAATATTGATTCACCTTATGTTTTCGAGTTCTGAGTAACCAATATGTTGAAAAAAGGGCCTATGCGAATGTTTTTCGGATGTACTATATTCCGAACTCGAGTTATTCGGCAAAAGGTATCACTGAAAATTATAGTGTTTAGTATGGAGACGCCATGTTAGAGCCCGTCTGAGGGGCTCCAACATGGCGTCTCCATACTAAACACTATAATTTTCAGTGATACCTTTTGCCGAATAACTCGAGTTCGGAATATCGCACATCCCCGAAACTTTGGTACGTTGTTTGTTTATTACTCTTCTAACATAATTCAATAACTTGACTCAATTTATTGAATGGTAAGCGATTTTATTTTTCACTTGAGTGATAATTAACCTTACTTGCGTGACGTGAAAACCACTATCAAGTTGTTCGGAGTTACGTGATCCTCGAACGTTTTTTTTTTTCAAAGACTTAACACGATCGCATATTTACAAAACAGCAAACATGATGCAAGGCTGATTACTACGTAGAAAGCTTAACGGGACAACGACATGATAAAGTACAAACTGAAAGCCAAGAATTGCAACCGTGGACAGCTGTTTCGACCTTGTTGGGTTTTGTTCCTTGTTACGTAGTAATCAGCCTTGGATCATTGCATGCTATTCTTTCTATTTTTGACTGGTCAGATCTTTTACAGATCCTACGTAAACAGGCAGCATTTTCCTTTGCGGTCTTTTGCATCATTATGTTAAATTGTCGCCTATTCACAGTCTGATCATGTACAGTGATATGAATCAACAACAGATCGATTCGCGATTCGATTGTACGGTGATTTTGTATAGGTAATCATACGGTTTCGTGTTCAGTTTGGAACTAATTTGCACGAGTAAATCTTTCAAAATGCTGATATTGCACAACACGACGTGATTGCCACTGTTTTTTAACGCTGTAATTGGCTGGTCACTTAGGATGTGTTTGGGGGTGGAACAGCTTGAACAGTGGTAAGCGTACAGGCGTTAATTTTTCGCGCCCCTTTCCTCCCGCGCGTCTCGCGTTACGCGCTCGCCTCGCTTTAGTCTCTGTTCGCCCAAAATACGCAACAAATTACCTCTGTTCAGCAGGCTGTCAACTGTCAAGACAAAACATCCCAATACCATACGTGATAAGCTTCTGACCATATTAAAATGAGTATCGCATGCTAAGTTCATTAGTGAGAACACTTCCTTTCAAATTGCACCAACTACCTGTCTGGCTCCGGAAAACTTCGATGACTCAGTTTTACAGTGAATCGAATCTGTTTAGAAGGTTATTTACCACGGTTGATCAGACCACTAGGAAAAATAACTTCCGGCTAAACTACAGAATACAGGGCCACATTTTTACATCTCATTGAATAATCAAAGTGCCTATTGTGTTATACTTCGTCCTTCAAAAGATTTTGACACATGTAAAACGGGTGGTCTGAAGTGGCTAAATTCATTCTGTAATCGCTTCCTAGAAATTGACCAGAAAACATTATCGGTCTCCGCCATTTTGATTCTCCCAGTAACCCTTGCGCCGCTGTGTGGTGTCCATGCTTCAAGGAGACGAGACACGAAAATTCGAGTTTGAGTTTTGTAACTTTGCGATGGGGTTTTGTTTGGCTTTCTATTTTGAGTTTAATAATCACAAAACCGATACACAAAACAAAAACATTTGCAGAGAAGAAACAGTTGTAATGGGATCTACCTTTTAACCTGGATTAGAGTTAACAGGCTTCCGAAAAACCCGGCTCAGTTTTCAACGAGAAAACCTGACATGAGCCCGCGATCTTATCGAAAACCATCACTCGGTCAGCGGTCAACTTTAATAAAACACGTGACCTCGATGAGCTATAGACCTGAGCCCGCGATATGGTCACGTGATACTGGTCAGCGGATAACTTAATTTGACAGGTGTCAATTGATCATAACATGATGTCATATATCAAAAAAGAACACGGTAAACTAAGGCCGCATGTCTCTGTCAACCTACTATTTAGAGTAAGGCCGCCATGTTGTACGACTTTACCACCACCACCGCCGCCGCCGCCGTCGTCGTCGTCGTGCGTACGCGACCACGAGAACTACCGCTGGCCACGATAACATGAGAAAATCAATTCATGGGTTTCCTTTATTTCCCTATATGGGTATGGGGCTCCGCTTGTCGGGCCGCCGGAGCTCCGCTATGAGCTCGAGATTTCTATGCGGTGACAGTTGATGAGGCGGCCGAAGGCCGAATCAACTATCGCCTCATAGAAATCGATAGCGAATAATCTAATTGTTTTAATAGAATTCTGACTGAAATTAACGCAAATAACGGTTTCCAATGATTTTCCTACGCATTATTGAACTTTACCCTTAAACAAAGTATCGAACTGCCCTTGGCAAATTTGCAGTTGTTTACGCGCGTACCCGCTTTTTCAATATTTTCAAGTTTTTAAAGTCAAGAAACCGTAAATGTGCTTTTATTTTTCTCAGAAATTTAATTACTCGCTTACATCTGAAATTCCTTCCAAAACTTCGGAAAAACTAAAAAACATCGCATTTCGTGTACGCCCAGCGGACACTGTACTCTAAAGGCTGATGGTATACGAGTAGCTCAGCCAATCAGATTGCAGCATTTGCATTAGTATACTGGTAGAATTCTATTTAACAATTAGGTTATGAGCTCGAGATTTCTATCCGTGATAGTTGACTAACTTTCGCGCATAGAAATCGAGAGCGAATGATCTAATTGTTTTAGTATAAATCTACTAGCAAACTTTATCTAAATCTTCTTCACAGGCACTTCGAAAATGCCAAGAAACGGCGTTCATTTTGCCGACAAGAGCACACTGCTACGCTACTCACTATCTATCACATAATACTGAGATAGTGAGTAGCGTAGCCAATCAGAGAATTAACGGCATTCGTGATAGAACGCTAGAAGAATTCTACTAATAACTGGCCGGTAGATGTAACTGAGTGATCAACGTTTAAACTGATAGCTCAGAAATGACGCATTTTTCAACTAATAATACTGCTACCGTAAATACTCGCTTCTGATTGGTTGGAAGCTGATCAATTTATCCCAAATTGTATCGATAGCTGAACAGTTAAATTTTAATTGTGTCGGTCGCATTTGATCGGATAACTTCAAGTTTGCCGTTGACGACAAACAAAAAAAGCTTTGTATGAAGAAGCAGTAGTAAATAAAAACAAAAACAAAATCGACCAAAACTTAACTACGCAGATATTTGGAGTGAGCTACCGAGAGGAAAAATCCGAAAGGCTGCATTGAAAATCTCTCGCTCGAACATCTTGAAGAGGTTCTCGGAGATTTCTACACCGAATTAAAGTAGTTAAAGAAGAAAGACGGCAGCTGCGAGCCAGAGTCGGGATCGGCTTGTCGACTACACACAACTTGGTACTTAGTGACTCAACATTTTGGTTTAAGAGGAAGGCAAGAAGACTACAACTCGCGCAATGAACACTTCAATCTGCAAAGAATGAAAATGGCCGCGCGTATGTGTCATGTTTGCCGAGTCAAGCCCTACGAAGATGAGAATATCTAATTCAAGGAAGGATGGTCGTTTCAAGAATGGAGGCGACTAGTAACAAAAATGTCCAGCTGGCGTTTCTGAAGAATTCATGAGCCGCGGACCAAGCAAAGCAATTACCGGTAAAGTCCATGGTTTGAAAATCTTAAAAACTTACAAACTTCGTTGACGAACACTTTGAACTAGTCTTCCCATTTCAACTTCACTTATCTTTGCACAGCCTTATCCTCAGTTTTCCCGAATGAACTCGTCCTTGTATCTTTAGCTCCATGTCATAGTTTAAATTAAGGCTGTAAACTTTTCTTAAAACGATTTCACGCAAGTTTTGTCAATAAATAAAACGCTTTTGATACCGTCTCGACTGGTTTCGACGTGCATTTTCTTTCCTGTACATGTTGATTATTCATCAAAAAGTCGCTCATGCGTTCAGAGTTTTGACAGCTTCAAAGCCAATGAAATTGAACTTAATGTTACAAACTTGGAACTTGCTCGTCTATGTGGCTCGTTTTCGAAAGAAAAATAATATCGTATGGAGATTGTTGAGAAAATTAAAGACTAAACTAACATATTTTATCACACCGTTGCTTCATTCTAGCATCCCTCAGTAGCAAAAAGACGTCAGCC
>JAHPZR010023292.1:0-30000 GCA_019787425.1 Platygyra sinensis
GCAAAATCTCACTGAGCTGAAACTAAAGCTGATGTCTACCCTAAGATACCCTTTTGTATACGTAGGGCCACCAAACAGATAGTAAACAAGCCTACACGCAGACGGGCATATACATGCAGTTTATAGCATTATTGTAAATATCCCGAACTTTCTGTGTTTGTGTGCTGCGCCGAGTAAGATAGCACCGGGATTTATTTGACTGAGAAATGTGTGTACATCGGAAGTGTGTGGTTAAAATTGATCTACTTAAACAAACTAAGCAGATTAATGGGATCAATTTACCGACTCTTTCAGGATGATGCATATCCATACCTGTGGTTGCTTGAAATAACGATTTACACTGTAAATAATTCAAACTACAATTGGAATCTAGGGTTTTGTTTGCAAAATCATGACGTTTGGACGATAATGCACTCTTCTGCAATTCCCAGTTTTCATTGATACCTGCACTGCTTCGATAATTACTTATGATCTGACTTCGGCAGTGGCCTCAACTCATATACATGTATCTGGAAATCATTGATTCCAGTTATCTTAATTGTTCCAGAGTATTTTTCGGGTAGTGCCTAACTGCGAGAAAAACCTAGTCGTTTGACAAAGAAGACTGGGACAAGTCGGGTCAATTCCCTTATTCTTGTTCAGTTCAGCTAAAGAAATATTAGAAATGACGTTTTCATGGAAACCCTGTTAGGTTACAAACGATGTTTCTGTTCAGTCAAATGTAATCTTTATACGTATTCCAGGCACAAGCTTTTGTCATAGTGCTGCCCCGTGATGCCTTAACGTGCGTAGCTTTCAGGACTTTGCTTGCGGGTGCTTTCCTCGCGGGCTTGCCTTTAGCGTCCGTGGTTTCCATCGCGGAATAGAGCACTTGTCACAAGGTCCTGCTGTCAGCTACGCGGGCTGATGATCGTTTTGCTGTCTTCTGTCCACATGTGAATGTTTTTCAGTGTTAATTTAATTTGGGTAACTGAATCATTGATCAATATGAAGCCTGCCCTGATTTATTCCAAAACAGAAGCACCTAGCTAGAAGAAGAATCTATTCCAAAACAGAAGCAATGTGGATTGGATCTCGAAATTATACAGAGGCACCCTTGGGTTTAAAATGGGTCAATAGTGTTAAAGCACTCGGGATTTTCTTTACATATTAACCTCTCATGCAAATTAAAAGATTTTCGGTTGCAGACGCGACTGTGGCGTTGCAGAGGTCTCTCGCTGTTTGGTAAGGTAACCACCATTACACCTTTTTTGCTTCCGAAGACGTTCAGTATATGTATTCTCGGTTCTCCCAGCTTCGCAGGATTTTATAAAGCAGCTATAACTATTATACACAATTTCTTAAGGAATGGCCAGACAAAATAGCTCGATCTGCATGCAGCAATTAACGATATAGGATTTGGAGGAGTAAGCCTTATAGATTTCGTGACCTCAATTCGATCACTAAGACTAGCGTGGCTTGGAAGGTTTTTTTCTAGTGGTTCTATACTATGGAAAGCTTACATTAATCATCTGCTCAGGGATAATGGTGGAAGTTTTTTTGTTTAGGTGTAATTATGATATTAAGGAATACAAAATAACTTCCACATTTTAGGACGAGCTTCTCCATTGGTGGGCCAAGTTTAGAAAGGATTTTTCTACCAAGCCATCTGAATCTGAAAGTGTTATCTAGAACAATAATCTTATTAAAACAGATAGCAAAAAAATATACTATCAAAACGATGTAAACGCTGGAGTATCTTTTGTAACCAGATGCTATTTGACAAGAATAATTTAGAATCATACAGCAGTGCCAAATGTAAAGGATTGATAAATACATTTTTTTTTAACCCGGTCAGGGATTCGAAATGCAATTCCTGTCCACTTATAAAAACTGTGAATGTAGAAGAAAGTGAGATAACTTCACTGGGGGGATAAAATCCTTGATACTGTAAAATGTAAAAGTAAACAATTTTATAATCTGCTCATATCGAAAAAGACAATGGTCTCCAGGGGTTTTACTAAACTAAAAGACGACTTTGATTTAGATGATATGACGGTTTCTAAGGACTTTCTTAATATGAAGACTGTATCATCTGAGACTTTCATTAGAAGCGTTCAATTTAAATTTTTAGATGACGTTATCTACACTAATGTGCGATTGGCCAAAATAGGTTAGTCCCAAAGGACACCTGAACATTTTGTGATGTTGATTCAGAAACGGTCCTTCATTTATTTTATGAATGTCCGTTCACAAATCTCTTAAATTTTATTTTTTGTTCGAAAATGGTGTAAATATGTGGAAAAATAAAAAAAACATTATCTCAGGGTGTGTTCCTGTAAAATGATACGGCTCAGGATTTTAATTCAAGATCACACCAAGATTATCTCTTGATCACACGGATCATTGTACAGGGAACGAAGCGATGCATGATCCACTCTAGAAAAGGATTTGTCGATTTCTTTGATGCACAGTTAATCCTAAGCCGGTTCTTTCCAAAGAATAGCACCTTGAATTTCAACTTTTTGAACAGAAAACAGAACTTTATCCCTAAGGACGGTGCCCACTTAATACAAAGGACTTTTCCCCAAGATTAGGTATAAAGAAAAAGTTAGGATTTAGGGCTACTGGAATCCAAAGAAAAAAATGATTGAGGTAATTTTCAATGATGCTTAGCCTAGAACACAACTGCTTATATGAGCAGTTTTGAAAGCGGAACAAAAGTCTAAATAGCTTTTCGGTACAGCCAAAGTTAAATCAGGTGCTAAAGAGGCTTAACACTTACATTTCATAACTACCGGAAGTTTTTATTTTCCCTTTTTTTTTGAAATTGTTTTTGGCGTGCGGCTCGTTACATTGTTTTTGTTGTTGTTGTTGTTGTTGTGTTGTTGTTTTGTTTTGTTTTGCAGCACCTGCTTCTCGCACACTTGTTTAGCATGCGCCTTACGCCATCTTCAGGTACAGGCTTACAGTTTGATTTCAGAATAGTTTTCTACGGATAGAAGCCATTTTATCAGGTGAAACATGTTAGGCCGCAGTTAGTGGTTAGTAATATGCTGTAATATAGTTCAGTTTCTTTAACAGATTTTTTTTTACAGGGAGGAACATATTGCTTTCCTTAAGTTGCCCACTTGTTAGCTTAGTTGGCTTCGTCAATTTTCAACATTTGTGTTCGCGTGGTGTGTTCACTATGTCTTACGTGATGCGTGGATAGTATACGCATTACCAAAATTATGCTCCATCCTTATCATTCTTAATCAATTACATAATTAGTTAAGAACAGCATATCTTAAAATGATAGGATGTCTTACAATAATATTTAATTGTGTACCGTTTTGTGGTTACCTGAATCGACTTGACTTAGTCGTCGACAGATCTAGACGCGTGGCTTCAGCTTCATTTAGTTTGGGAATTTCGTTATCATGGCCACAGTGTTGGATGTTCCGCAGGGGTCCGTATTGCCCACTTAAGCCGCCCTCATACTTTTATCTTGTCACTTCATGTGAGCAGAAACCACATCACATAATACCTACCACATTATCTTTGCAATTGAGAAATTATATATGCCGAAGGCAACTTATGCTTGGTTAATTCCGGTGTGGAAGGTTTGCATGCCGCGTAAATAGATTGGTCTCCAATAATTATTTAATTTAACCCTTATAAAATGAGATCAATGTATAAGTGTGATGTCAAGAGGTATCTTCAAGAATGATCATTCGGAAAAAAAATGATTAACGTACCACAACCAGGTAACACTCGAGTATTTCTTCATAAACATTGATTCGCGAATGTTTAGCCTGTAACCTTCTTTTCTTAATCTGCTGTTGCATGTTAACTTGATGGTCTATGCACTTAAAAGGCGACCCCCTGCACTGCTGTTAAAAAAAAAAAAAATCATATGTGACCCTAACGCCATTACCAAACCTATTTGTTACACTTACCAGTAACTTGGTCGTCATAGTTGCCGAGTTAAAGTCTTTTGAGACGAAGTTCAAGCAGAGACATAGGAGGCTGAACTATGTCCAGTTAAACTAACACTTTAGACCGCCTTCATACATATGTTGTCATGTGCTAGCCGCAAATCGGAAACCCAATATTGTTCTTACTTCGACCTTAAAATAAGTAATTTTGTTATTTATTATTTATTTTTTTACGCAATACCGTTTCGTTAGATCGTAACAAGCTGGCTGGATTTCAGTTGAAATATTGACGCTGGGCGAGTTCATTAAAAGAAGTGATTTTCCTCCCTATGAAACCTACCAACCCTGGAGTGTGCGACGTGATACTTGTGGAGCTGATATGTTGTCCATTATGTGTAGATCAGTTCCTGGGGGTGTAATCTGTAAATCTGTATGTAGGGGTTTCCCATTGAGACACTGAAACCCTCCCCCTGTACTAGGCCATGATCAACTTGATTTTAGGCTTTTTTGCAACACTATTCTAGACTAGGAATCAAAAACACCTACCCCGCTATCTCAGACTAGCTAGTTTTCATGCAGGTCAAGTTTCGATTTTTATTCAGTAGAATCCTGGGTAACGAACCCAATTTCCAGTACATTACACCCTATTCTAGACTCAAACTGTTTGATTTCCTTACCCTGTCTTTCTCAGACTACGCTGCATGCCTGAAAACTATCCCCTTTACAACGGCACATACCCCATAGATTCGGTAAGTACTTATTATAGTTTATTGAGACCATAGCGTATTATAGTGTATTGATCCCTTATTATAGTGTATTAGAATAGATTCTATATGGGAGTGCACCCCCCGACCTATCCCCCCGCAACTGTTTAATCGTACGTTTTCTGGCCAGGAGTCGAGTTTGGCACCATAGTTAGGATTTGAATGGGGAGAAAACGACATCTTCAGATTTTTCAAATATTGAACCCAACAAGCTTTCTTTTACCGAAAGTGGTTGCTTTTGCTTTTATCGTGTAGTTTCATCGAGTAGCAAAAAAAAAAAAACATGTGGCGAGTAACATTGAAAAGCACTCGAACGAAAGCAGTATCCGTAAATCAGCATAATTGAAAGGAGGCGTGATGTGTATCCGGTGGTACTGTTTTATCTATGTTCCACTTGAGTTGTTTATGAAGAATTTCATACCACAGAACAGATGGACTATTTTATCATTCATTCTAAAACTAAAAATTCCCTCGGGTTGTCACGTATATATTACGTTTGAGGGTCACAAATGCCAGCACTTTCTAGACATCTATACCCTATAGATATTCCTAGAAATATCCAGTCAAGTCTCATCCCGAGACCTCAGACTTCCAGCACTATTAGTATATTATTATTATCATTATCATTATCATTATCATTATCATTATCAGAGAATGTTTAGAAATACATTTGATAATAAAAATTAACGGTAAAAAACTACGACGTTTCGAAGTCTGCATGACCTCATTATCAAGTAAAATGTTAAAACTGATGTAAAGTTGTAGCTCAGAGATTATATACAAATAAAATGTGATAACTTCATTAGAATAATGAGCGTTCATTGTTATTGGTGTTTAGCATGTCAGATCGTGCGTCCACTAGCCTAGAGGAAATGTTTTCCGTTCTCAAGAAATGCCGCGGGAAAATGGACTGCCTAATTCACGAAATGTTATTCATTCGCGAACGAAAACCAAAGCTAAACACGCAGTCTGACTCAATACGTGCAAAAGTATTTATTTAAACATATACTGCACGATCTGACATGCTAAACACCAATAACAATGAACGCTCATTATTCTAATGAAGTTATCACATTTTATTTGTATATAATCTCTGAGCTACAACTTTACATCAGTTTTAACATTTTACTTGATTATCATTATCATTATCATTATCATTATCATTATCATTATCATTATCATTATCATTATCATTATCATTATCACTATCACTATCACTATCACTATCACTATCATTATCATTATCATTATCATTATCATTATCATTATCATTATCATTATCATTATCATTATCATTATCATTATCATTATCATTATCATTATCATTATCATTATTATTATTATTAGTATTATTATTATTATTACATGCTTTTCATGCCGAGGCTCGTGTTGTTTATTCACATGTGGAATGAGATTACTCGTTGCAGAGATCAGTAGATTACTTTCACAGAGTTTTAGAGCAGCCAAAAATTTTTTAAATATTGCATTTAGGATTTCATGTTTTAACGCTTTGTAAACTAGTTTTTAAAAGTATTGTAAAGTATTTCAAAGATGTAAATAAAGTTGAATTATTTTTTGAAAATTATTATTATTATTATTATTATTATTATTATTATTATTATTATTATTATTATTATTATTATTATTATTATTATTATAATTGTAGCAGTAGTTGAAAAAAAAAAAGTAGTTGAAACTTTTGTATGCTATATACAGTTGCAATAGTATGACGAGGCGCGTGAGCGTAGCCCGTTGACTGTAGTGAAAAATGCGGTAGCACTGAAAATACTGCTCCGTAATAAAAAAAAAAAAAAAAAAAATTGATAAAATATATATAGGATCTCTAAAATCTAAAATGGTAGTTATAACATCTTTAAAATTCTCTCAGATATATAACTTATTCCGCTGTCAATAATTTCCATGGAAAATATTATTATCATTATCATTATCGTTATCGTTATTGGTATCGTTATCGGTATCGTTACTATTATTTATTATTATTATTATTATTATTATTATTATTATTATTATTATTATTATTATTATTATTATCATTATTTACCGTGTTTCTATCGAGTTATAGAAACTCGAGGAAAGTTTGGGAAACACGATCGAGCTGACACCCAAATAATTTTACAGCTTTTTCGCCAATCGGCGTGCATATTTTCGTTGTCATTTTCTAAAGTTATTTATTTATTTATTTATTTATTTATTTATTTATTTATTTATTTATTTATGATTTTGAGTTCTTATTGTCTGCTGTAATTCCACCATTTCACCCTAACAAGACGGATGGAGAGAGCGTAGGTGAGGTCTGACGTTCTGGAAGAGCAAAAAAGATCCGACATAAAGAATGTAGCATCGCCGTTATCTGAAAATCTGGAGGTAATTATTAATTCCAACGGCGTATTACATTCAAGGGAACCTTTCAAGAGCCACAATACTGTGCACCTCGGCTGAACTTTGTTCTGGTGACCTTAACACTCTTGAACTACTGTGTTGGTGGAGGGATCCCTCCGGTGGAGGACTAATTATTATAATTAAAATTAACTTAAAATCAGGCCTCGCGAAGCCTCTATCAAAATTATATGCTCTGTCTAGTCTCATTCCTGTGGAACTTATTGCGTTCCGACAGCGGTTAGCACGACCATTACGAAGCATCCACCGTCGTTCCTACTTAACCGTTCGTTGAAGGTCTCTGACATGACGTCCGAAATCCTCCCTCTTTAAGGACGGTGCCTACTTATTCAAAGGTATTTTTGCGCGGTTCACTGAATATGCGGGAAAAGCAAATCATAACGAGTGCTATTGAAATCCGAAAAGAAAATGGGGGTTACCACGCATTTTTCGAAGATAATTAATCAGCAATATTTGTAAAAAGCTTTAAAATACAAAGCAATGTATGGCGTTTTTTTCCCAATTGAAGCTTAATTATCTCTGAAAAATGCGTGGTTACCCCCAATTTTCTTTTTGGACACCAAGAGCACTTGCTAAGTTCTACTTTCTCCGCATAGTTTTGAACCGCGCAAAAATATCCCTGTATCATAAGCACCACCCATAGGAAATCCGAGTATCTCGAGATGCGCAGACCGTATGCGCAATAACAATAGTAGGCACCGTCCTTAAAGTATAGGCAGTCACCGAAAATTTACGGCTCGGTATGCCGTATAGAGAACTTAACTGATAATTGTTATCCATCCAGTTTATAGGCTTGTAGTTTGATTACTCCGATCTTGTTTGATTACTTTTTTTCTCACAAAAGTAAGGCACGCAAACATCTTTAGGTAACAAAAACCTGTACTAGTGGCGTTGAAAAGACTGCTGAAAAGAGTCACTATCCTTACTCACCTTAATTGATTCAGTAAATTCTTTTTAATACAGATATATCTATTTTTTATTTTTTATTTTTTTGTTTTCCCTTGTGTCACGGTGTTGCAGCTCAGCTCGATCTAATTCTGAAGATAGTCTTATTGATACTTAAACAAGTACAACTGAACATGACAGTCATGCCTTTTTTGTTTGTTTGTAGATGAATTGACTTCTCCAAGATATTTTACAACAACTATCATGTTCTAAGTCTATTGCTCATAAACAAGGAAGTAACTCAGTGGAGATCACGTTCATCTTTCCGTATTATGCTCTCTTCATTCAGGTCCGGGACCGCACTCTTTTGTTGCGGTATAAGTCACGTTTACTTTAGCTGCAGCCTGCTGCTAACCGGCAATCAAATGATTATGCTCTCCTTGCTTAAGATGATTCCCGAGTAAGAGAATCCGCCATACATTTCCGATGAAACTTGGTATGGTGTCATTACAGTACATGGAGTTGTCAAAAACGTAATAAAAAGAGGGGATCACCGTGCCTATTTTCATGCCACGATGCTAACCGTGAGGTATGGTTATTTTGGTCACTTTTGGTTATCTCAGAGCGCAACAAATAAGCTCGTTTATTTTTCAATGCAGCGTGCTATATATATCATTCAGAGTTCGACTTTCTTTGATTGCTTATTCATCTACGTCCCACAGAAAAATGGTTTCAAATACCCTGCATTATTAATTGATATTTTTATCCTTTAAAGGAAACATAATTTGGACTTGCTGTATTGGGCCTGTTACGCCTCTATCTGTAGCATTTATTTCATTTGCCAAAAAAGTAGCCATAAAATTCTGCCAAATGTTTTCTCAGTTATTCAGGATATTGTTCTCATTAAATTTATAAAATAAAAAGTGGGGGTCACCGTGCTCGTTTAAGAGAAAAGGAGCCTTTATCTCGCTATCGAGCTTAATGTGAGGGAAATCTCTATGTTAAGTACGCGCGGGCGCTCATGTGCGCGCGCTGATGACGCAAACATCGTGCGCAGTAGGAATGCGCAATGCAAAACTCGGAAATCACCTTAATTGCTTGGCATTCAGCTTTCTTGGGGAGTCACAGCTGTTCAGAAAAATATGAAGCTTTCAAATCAGAAAAAAAAAACAAATCCTGACACGTTATAGAACCTGATGTGCGTGGAAAATGATCTTAGAACCGTCGGGGCGGATCTAGGGGGAGCTCGGGGGGGTTCTATCGAGCCCCCTCAATTAAAACAACTAGCGTCAATAACTTGTAAAAATCTCTAATAAATACAGTCAATCTTAAATGCAAAAAGTTCGTAACAAAGTTAAGCTTCTGCTGCTTAATAAATTTTTGGTTCACTGTGAATGTGGCTCTTTTAGTTGTCTCTCTTTTTTTCATGCTTCTGCGAAGCATCACGGCGAAAAGTGATATTTTGTCTAGCTACACCTTTCACTTATTACCAGCCCAGTCACGGAAATTCAGTCCTTGCAACGAGCGATGCATGCACGCAATAATATTGAGCGGCGAATTAGGAAGCATCGATTTATTTTGTGACGAACCCTGGATATAGGTCTGTTCTTTTTGTTGAGTGAAAAGTCAAGTTTTCAGTTCCAACGGAAAGACCGTCAAGCTTGGCTCTGATGAATATTCGATATGAAAAGCCCGTTGACTACGATGCTGTGGTTCAGCTTTTTGCGGAAAGATATCTCCGAAGAATGCTTCTTGTCGATCCCATCTTTGACAAAACACAAAATTGAACATGATGAAATGCAGTGTATTTTTTCATAGTTTTTTTTTAAATGCAAATTTCCATGTTTTTACTTTGTTATATTTTTTATGAAAAAGAATGGCATCTTAACTTTAAAAATGAGATTTTAAAAACACGCTAACTTTGCCTCAAAATGGCGGAAATCGCGCGTCCGAGGACTTAAAATTTCAAACTTTTCCGGGACAGGATGCCCCCGGACCCCGTTGCTGGGGCGCCGCCTTCCATTGAACCACCTCAACTGAAAACCTGGATCCGCGCCAGAACCGAATGTAAGTTAGTTCGTACGGGAGTAGATATTAATTTATTGAATGACTGCGAATGGAAATTCCATTGAATAATCAGTCGTCATTCTGGGACGTGGTAATCTACAACTTTGTAGCCTTGGCGTCCCAATCAAGTAAAGCGGTTGTTTTTGCATGCATTAAACGATAGGTGTATATTTTAGCAAAAATAAAATCATCCAGTGAAACCCTCTAATTAAAAGGCCATATGACGACCGGAGGTTTTAACGTAAGTTGGTCAAAACGTTTCTTATAATACCTTTTACTAGTTAAAAAAGAACGAAATCAACTGAATCTTTTCTAGAGCGAAATAAAAATGTGCGAACTTGCCTCTGCATTTTACTTTGACTCTGGCATGCTTGCGATCAGTCGCAACATCTCTTGACAAGAATTCTTTGTGCCTTGTCTTGCAACAATAGTTTTTCATCTCAGAATAGTCCCACGACCCTAAATATACATAAACATATATATTTTGGGCAGTAATCAAAATATACATATTTTAAATATATTTGATGTTGACGAACTTTGGGCATATCACCGATAATTATGCTTCCCTCTGTGGGTGATACTCAGGGGGACGAGATATATACAGACCTGACTAAGGCTGTCCCTGTAGAGGGGTGGAAAATTTTGAAGACTGAGGTCCTGAGTAATAAGATTTCTGGAACACCGGATCCCTCTAAATCCGCTGATGCCTCCAGTCCCTAGCAGAACTAACGTTGCACTCAAATTGCTTTGAAGTACTAGAAAACGAGTAAGATGAACGAGAATTATCGAAGTTTCACGCTAGAAAGGCCAGATCATAAAATCGACTACAGTTTAAAGGATGGTCGGTAGGTTTTAAACTTTATTCGATCGAGTGGTCGTCTGGAGTGATTCCGCTTCTGACTGGCTGTTAAAATTAGTTTCTTTCTTGTTTCCATGAAGTGGAAGTTTGGTATAAGAGTTCTCCCAAACTTACAAGAGTGTTTCGTTTAAACAATTTGACTATGAGCTCGAGATTTCTATCGCGTGATAGATAAATCTACTACTCGTTCAAAGCTCTCTCTAAATCCTCTCAACAGACAACTCGAAAACGCAGGGAAGCGGCCTCTAGCGCACACGGCTACGCTACTCACTATCTATCACAGAATAGATAGTGAGAGCGCAGCCAATCAGACAACGGCATTCGTGATAGAACGCTACTAGCTTTATACTACAGCTTTTCTGTTTGGTTAGAGGATGACCGGTTGGTTTAACACGGCATTCAGTTACATAGCGACTTGAGCAATACCGCCTAATTTTGACTGGCTAAGACTTAACTTTTTGTCAAGACATTATTACATTCTGGTTATAATTCAGGTTTATTTTCCAAGGAGATTAAACTTAATTGTTCTCCACTGTACAAACACAAATTCATCACTAAATTTCCTCCGATTCTTATTTGCTTAAATTGATCACGTGACGGGATAGTGTTCATCCCGGCACACTATCAGCGGGGCAAGTATAAGCCGATAGTTACTCTACAGAAACACTTTGTTTAAATAGTGCTCGTCCGCGGAAAATACCCGGTTGGAGATGCGCGGAAGAAAATTTATTGATGAACAATAAAGGCAATAGAGCGTGTAACGATCTGATAGTTGCCCCATGGAAATTTGTTGTTCTTAAAACTAGCATATTTGCCCTCGAACCGAATATTTGTTTCAAGAACATTCAATTTCCGCGAGGCAACTATGAGCCGATAGTTCCTCGACAGAAACACTCTATACTTTAACGTGATTCCTCAATATATCATTACACTTCCCTAATGCGCACAATTTCCGCGTCATTAGCGCGCGCAAATAGGTGCGTGCACGTACATAACGAAGGAAGTTTCCCTCAAGCTAAGCTCGATAGCGAAATAAAAGTTACTTTTTTTACACGAGCACGGTGACATATTATCACCTTTAATTAAAAAAAATGTTTTATCAAACTGTCAAAAAAAAAAATTAAATGTCGGTGAAAGCGTGTAAGAAAAAAACCCGTACTCTTGAATGCAAGTTATGGTCGCGACAACAACGACTATACGAACGCTTTACGCCCACGTCGTTTTAACTGGTGTGATTTTTCGACAAATTTCATATCATATTATTCCATAAGCTCGACACTTTCTAGGGTGTTTATTTCTCGGAACTATCGGTCTGATAGTTGCCCCTTGGAAATTTGATGTTCTTAAAACTAATATATTTGCATTGGGCAAATATTTGTTTTGAGAACATCAAATTTCCGCGGGCAACTATCAGCCGATAGTTCCTTGAGAGAAGCACTATAATGCTTAAATAGAAACACGGCACATGTTTGCTATTTCTTAAACAAAAACGCTTTACGAAATACGATTAAATCACTCAACTATATAAGCATATCCAATCCAAAAACAAGACAGTTTTTACAGTGAAGCATACAGAGTTTATTTTTGCAAAATTTAAGATCCATACATTTTCAACCTACACGAACAATTTGTTTGATTACAGGCTATGTATAGACCCTATGCAAAAATGGCTGCCATTAAAGTATTCTTGTGTTCGTATTCAAAATAGCCTCACTAATGTTTTTTCGCGAAAACGAGGGTTAGTGAGGCTAATTTAAATACGAACAAAAGAATAAATAAAGGCAGCCATTTTTGCATAGGGTCTATGGGTACGTACGTTTCAAATAATTGATCATGATATCCAACAAAACCAAACAAAACGTATCCCTTTAAATAGTCATAATATAAGAATATCTAGTAAATATCAGGTGAAAAGGTTTTTTTTAACCTTCTAACTCAAATACGTTTTCCGATGGAGAAAAACGTGTCACGTGCCGTGGGTCAAAACTCACTAACTCCCTGGGGCGTGATCAGGTCGTGCTCCTTAAAACCGCGGCAGATTTATGAGCCAGCCGGCGTAAAGCAAATGATTTTTTCGCTGTTTTTTTTTTTTTTTCTAGTTTCTATCAGGGAGGTAAGACAAAACACTTAATGACTGGCCCCGCGGGAAACAGTGAGCTTTTTTCCCCCTCGACCTCAATGTTTCCCATCGGGGAAACAAAACTCACTGTTTCCAATAGGGCCAGTCATTAAGTCCTTAATATTCAAGTGGCGCGAAACATTTCATGACTTAAGTATTTAATTTTATTTATTTTGTGTCTTTGTTTCTGTAATAATAACTTATTTATTTATTTCTTATTGCCGATAAGCCTTATATCATCACCATATTCTGCAGCAGTCTATACTGTGAGATGCTCTTTGAACAGATTTGAACAGAACAGCTTGAGTGACAAATCGGTTTTCTGCAGCTGGACTAACTGTTGTAATGACATGAAATTAACTTAATATTTTCTAAGGTAGGACTTATCAAGCCATGATTCCCTGCTGAGTGTGCGTTCCTAATTATCAGATGAACAAAAATACAGCAAGTATGCCACGCCACACACTCAATAATTTATAGATAAATGGCGGTTCCTGAACCATATCCTTGATAAAACAGTTTTTTAATACAATTTGCCTATTATTGAAATCCTTGTAATAAGGGCTCAAAAATTCGCTTCCTACTTCTTTGTTTGATTTGACTCCATCAGCGGGTCAACACCTGGTGCTAGAACTTACAGAACTTCTAGGTTCCTAACCATGTGAAGTTGTAACTGGCTAAAAAGAAAGTTAAAGAATTCTTTTAAAGCTACCTAACATGTACAAAAGCGTCAAATTTGAGTTTGATTTCTTGTGATACATTGGCAAAACCTACTGACAAAACAACCAAGGATACATTCCGCTAGATTGTCCACTTTACCTCCTTTGAGGAAAAAGGAAGACATCGCCCACGCGGAAGGGCCGGTTGGTCGTCTGAAGTCTCTATCGTAATTTCTGATGCATTCATTTATTAAGTTCTATTCCGTAATTACTGTTCATTTCAACAGATTTGTTTGAGCGTGAAAATTTGTCACGAAATATATAAACTCTTAATGCTGTTTAGATGGTAGCCATCAAAGTAGTTGGTACAACTTGAGAAAGCAATTGTTACTCTTGGATAGGTAGACTACAGCCTGGTATAAAAAAAAATCACATTTTGTATTTAAACATGCAACCGCTGTTGGGTAACTCGAAACATTTAAACATGGACAACGCGAAGTCACCGGTTGGGAAGTTTCCTGTTAGCAGTGAAAACCCTTCGTGTTTACATTTACCACAAGCACCTGTTGGTATCTTGGAACAATTTCTGTTTATTGAAAATAAGTACACATCATGCTCAAAGCGATTGTGGTAAGTATGGAATGTCTTTTTCTATTTTGCAGACTAAATTACGAAATAAGTTCCATAGCTTGAGTTAATATCTCATATGGTACACTTAGACATGATCTCATGCCTTTGTTGCTAAAATCAAAACTATACACATGGTAACTAGAAGAGATCACATTTTCATTAGTTACCCCAAATGAACATTAATGGCGCTAATTTAAAACTAAATCTTAGATCTTAGGGAACTGAGATAAACTTTGCACTCTTCGCTCTCAAACTATAAAAGTTAAGACAAACATTACATAATGTACTTGGACATTTCTCGTGTAGAAACCAGTTGCCACATTTTCCCAGATGTCTTAACTTCAGTTACAGTTCAGGGATGTAATACACACAACCCTCTCGAGATGGGAACTGAGTCTTACCATTTTTTTTTTAATCACAGTGTTCACTTCTCCATCATTTGACTCTGTTGACTGTAACCATTTCGTTCCTTTAATTTACTTGCTCAACCTCAATTAGACATCAGTACATGCATTTGGTCTCCTTATGTGATGTGCAGTTTAATGTCTAGCAGCAGAACCTATTATACATGTATATTTACTATCTAGGTGATATGTTTAATTGCATACCTAACTTTAGACTCTTGAAAGTGACCCTCTCATTGCATTACAGCCAAACAGTGCAATCTTTTGCCTCTTTGATTCACGGTAGATGTTCCTAATATACTAAATTGTTGGCTCATAACTTATAATTTTAATTCCTATTTCTGTAAACATCCATCCGTATATAGCTTTTTTCTTTGTTTTTTATTTATTTTTATTCACTCTATGCATTGGAAGTTAGAGGGTGTAAGAAAAGTAGCCGAGAAAACTGTTATCACGATATAAGAAGACGCTTATAAAAATGTTTGTTTTAGGAAGATAATTGTTTTTCCATGCACACTGAATCAAAGGCACCAAGTTATAAATTGAAAGTTTCTCAGTAAGGAGCCATTATGTCAGCCTAGATGTTTGAGTCTTATAGATAGAAGCACCATGAAAGAAAATAGAAATAGAAACAAACTTAGGTTGAATTTATTGTAGCTTATTATGTATATCGAATCAATTCTATTTACACGTATCTTAAGTTTTGATGTACCCTTATTGAAAAGGCTACGTGAAATGGTTTGTACATACAAACAGATAGGTATTTTGATCTTTTTATCTTGACTATATGACGAGAGACTGAAGAAAACTAATTGAAGTCGGTATTAGCGTACCCTTACTGTCAATTTTACTGGGACAAACTTGGAAATAAAACTTGGACTACAGTGGAACCTCGATTCAACGAAGTCGTTGGGGACCGGCCAAATTTGTTCGTTAAATGGAGGGTTCGTTATATCGAAAACCTCGATGTAACGAATTTGAGAGGAAACGACCAAAATGTTCGTTATATCGAGGTCATAGTTAATGATTGATTTGTATCACAGGTGACTTCTCTGCAAATACTATAGTGCCAATGTCTCTGACAAATAATGAGCCGTTGACTGAAAGGTTGCTGTCTCTTTACCATTTGGATTCAAAGGATTTGCTGACTGTTGATCTGTTCAGCGTTTATCTTCTGTCGCGTGTTGACATTGTAATTCGTTATATCGAGGTATATTTTTACGTTTGGGCTTCCGGATTATGTTCGTTTTATCGAGGAATTCGTTATATCGAGGTTCTTTGTATCGAGGTTCTATTCAATACTTTTCACTGTAATTTTGGCCGGGACGTAGAGTATCGTTCGTTATATCGAGGACTTCGTTAAATAGAGGTTCGTTAAATCGAGGTTCCACTGTAGTCTATTAGGGGTACAGTTGTATACTTACAAAATTTTTCTAAGTCTGTCTAGCGATGTCGAGAAACAAAATCTGAAATAATTGTTTTTTACCCTGGATTGATTCACCAAAACACACAACAATGAAAGAGCCCTTATGCTGACTGATACATTATTTTATTATTTTTAGTAATTATCTCTTTCGATTTTAATATATAATGACTCTATATTATAGAGCGTAACATGGACTAAAAGAACGAAAATTGGGATGTAAATATAAAAAAGATTGATTTAAAGCTGAGAAAATGTCGAAGTTTGTAATGAATCAAATCAACGAAACATGAAATTTTGTTCGTTTGTCCTTCGCAGTGATGTAGAAATTTTGTTGCTGTCGTAAAAAAAACATGCAATATCCTCTACGTCTCGAAAGATGCAATAAAGACGTTACCGTTGAAACAATACATTTTTACCACCGTGACTAATGAAAAGTAAAGAAACATTAGATTTCAGAGAAAAAGAGAGAGAGAGAGACTAATAACGGAAGAAAAAAAACATGATGTCGTTATCGTGCCCCCCAGTAAATGAAATGAAGCTCAGTTGATAAATTAAGTCCAGTTAATGAATAAACTTCAGTTGAACCTGGTTAGCGATGATATTTGAAAGGGCAAGAAAAATATCTATAGCAAAAAAAACTTCCTGTCGCACAGATCAATGCGGAAACACGATTTGTTTTCGGGATCTTTAATGCATCAGCAAATTGGGTTTAAGCTTCCGTTAAGCGTAGGAGACCTTCCGCGGCATGTTTCATACTGTCTTTTCTAGAGAAACCATTCAGTATTTTTGTCATTAGTTGTTTTAACAGTATACAAGGTGTGTACTCTACTCGATAACAGAGGGATATTATATACCTTCTTTGCTAAATAAAGGTCAACATAGAGCCGACCACCCAGAAGAAAGCTTAATACCAAGTACTAAAATACTGGTTTTACGGTTGCTTAATTTCAATGGTCATTTTTGCGTTTAATTCCACTCGCTTGAAACAATGCTTTGATGAAACTAATTGTTCAAACAAATTTTACGGAGAGTTTTGAACTGAGGTTCTTAAACGTAAGTGACGGTTACGATTGAAATGTTACAATTAACTCAGCTTGATTAAAGGCACGAGTATTTAAATTGCATGAATCAGGCAGAAAGTTGTTTAATGCATTGGCCGAGTTTTATTTATTCTGTATTTTAATGCTAATGCTGTTAAAAAGAACACACCAGAAGTCGGGAGAATAAGCTGTCCTTTCGAATCATCCAAAATTCTCCTACCAAAGATAGTAATGACAGTTATAAGGGGCTTCGTCGTATCAGCTGAACCAAATGAAGATGGTACAACTTGTTTGCTAGCGACGAACAGTGCTAATGAGCACGCGATTTGGCCGTAGAAATTTTTTAGCATTTATCCAAATGATGATCGAATTGTCATCTTAAAAAAAAAACACACTTATTCGCGTGTTATCTGTTCCTTTCGGCTTCTTTTCTTTCTGACATCCTATCAGTCTTCAAGAAAAACTTCCCGTGCACGAATACAAAAGGCGAGACAAATATAACAGTTATTTCCCTAGGCCACCCTTCCGTTTACGTTTGTCAAGTTCGCATTTAATTGTACACAAGATATGGTCCAATAACTAATGCTCTTTACTGCACCACGCGCGTTGGTGGACATTTTCGAAAGCTCTTTTTTTTTATTACCACTATTATTGTTTTTATTCGAACGAGACGTACATATCGTAAATATAAACCTGCCCAAAAAGCTCAAAGATTTTTTATACAGTCAGGTTCTTGCGAAGATTCAGATATAGGATGCAGCGTCCAAATGTCGTATGTGGGCCTTGCATAATACATGCAGAAACCTCGTCACACGAAAGAAAAGAGCGACCAGACCTGGCCACAATTTGTGTCTGTTGATCACACAGATCCGACTTCGCTTAACGGTCTTTGAAAGGCTTTTCAGTAGCCAAACATTCAAAATGGCCATATAAGATAGGTGGTTGTTAAAACGTAATTATTTTCATGACATAAGAATGTTACAATAGCAACAATGTATAACATTCAGACCACCTAGCTTGAACTTAAGCGCTTTAAAAGTGACAAAAACTTGAAGCAACAGCTTGTGTACTGATGAATAACGTATGTCAGTGATGGCAATCTATCTTTCTATTGTAGTCGGAGTCAGTTTATAACCACAAATTTTCTACAGCTAACCATCCTTCTGTTTATAATTGATTTCAAAGTTGAGTCACGCGCACGAGATACAAAGAGCGAAACCCGAGCAAAGCAACCCGGCGAGAGAGACTGGTGAGGGGGTTTCGCACGTGTGTTTCCCAAAGATAAACCTGCTTGCGGGCCAAACATTAGATAAGAAAGAAAAAAAAAAAATTAAGGACACGTCAATTCCACTTCATGTGACTTAAATTGAATTTTTTAGCAAAGCTCATGGTAGCAAGTTATTCGTGGTCGTACTGTCCAAAGGTATTAAATGCACACGAACAGCGGTGATAAAACATATTGAAAACTTTCATTTTTATAATCTTGACGTTTCGTATGCTAGTCAACATACATTTTCAAAAGAATAACGGTTACAAATTTTTTAGCTTTTCAAAAATTTGTAACCGTTATTCTTTTGAAAATGTATGTTGACTAGCATACGAAACGTCAAGATTATAAAATGAAAGCTTTCAATATGTTTATCACCGCTGTTTGTTTTATCTTTTTAATCAAGTTACGATGGCCGAAGACCAAGAGTTTATATAATGCATACGAATTTCTACGAAAAAAGTGTCGCAGTGTCACGTAAACAATTTAGCACGAACGGAGTCCTTCTGGGTATTTAGCCCAGTTTTAGCTCCTTAATAAACAACATCTCAAAAATGAAGCAGTCAAACTTCGTTCTACATTTTCTCAAAACAGATAATTGTTTTTGTTTATTTATTTAATGTTTATTTATTTATTGTGCTGCCTTCCACTGAAAAGGTTTTCAGTTTTTGCCCCGAATGTTCGGCGAATTTCGCAATTCGTGGAGACTAAGAAAGAAATTTGCCGGATTTCTTGTGTGTTACTTTTGCGCATTGCAGATAAAATATATTATGGGATATATAATATAATATATATAATATATAATATATTTTGCGTGATCACATGGTAAAAAGAAAGCAGATCAGGGGGATTATAATTTTTTGTCTAAATTTTTACCATCACGCATTTTCAGTGTTACCGTCTAATCACAGCATTCCCTCGTTTCCCTGGATGAGTGTTCAAGCCGTTTGTTCACGTAAAAAGTAATGCTTTTTTTAAGCCTTTGATGCATATTCGTATTTTAATCTTTAATAATCATAATAATAATGATAATAATAATAATGATAATAATAATAATAATAATAATAATAATAATGATAATGATAATAATGATAATAACAATAACAATAATGATTTATTAACAGATCCACTGGGTGGCTCTTCCCTGTTAAGATTACATTAATTACAATTACAAAATAAATCAAATTAAGGTGGCTCAAAACAGTTTTCGGCACTTTCCAAGACGTAGATTTCGATGCGTCATTATTACCACTCTTTATCAGTTGATGCTACAATCGTGGTATCAAAAAACTGCCCAATCATTGGTGACCACGTTGGTATTGTTTTCGTGACACAATAGGTTACCATAGCAACGCTATGGCTTGCTAAAAACACCCTTAAATTTAGCTTTAAGCGCTTATATTTCAAAAACGGCTCGGTGAAAATTTTTCTTATCATAGAATATTGATAAGCAGGATGAGATGCAACTTTTGGCAAAGTTTGAAAAAAGTCTGTACATGGGGTTCAGAGCCACCTTAAACTTTCCAAAATGTAACACCGTGCCTTTTTTGAAATATATGCGTTTAAAGCTAAAGTTAAGGGTGTTTTTAGCAAGCCATAGTGTTGCTATGGTAACCTATTGTGTCACGAAAACAATACCAACGTGTTCACCAATGATTGGGCAGTTTTTTGATACCATGATTGTAGCATCAATTGATAAAGAGTTGTTATAATGACACATCGAAATCTACGTCTTGGAAAGTGCTGGAAACTGTTTTGAGCCACCTACCTATTTACAAATTTTACAGTAGAAACAGGATTAACGGAATCCAATAGGCCATTTCTGAGTTACCTTTAGCCTCTTTTTCAAACCGAGTCTTGGTGCTCATCCTTTCATATAAAAATGAGTTTTCAATCACATGCAAATTAAACTCATTTTCATATGAAAGGATGAGCACCAAGACTCGGTTTGAAAATGAGGCTAAAGGTAATTCGGATATGGCCTATTACAATAAATCTAACTAATCGCTTTTGTACTCTGTTTCTTAAAAAATTCCTTGAGAGTCTTAAAAAGTTTCTGTAATCTTTACAGTTCCTTATAGTTTCTGGTAGATTATTAAATAGTTTCGACGCATTATCTTTAGCTTCGAAACTTTAAATATTTCGTTATGCGGGCCCCCGCTGAGGAGTAAAGAGGGCTCCCTGTTTAAATGTTTTTGTTAAATATTGTCAGCATTATTATTTTTAAATAATAATTATTATAATTATTATAATAATTTATTGTCATAATAATTATAATTATTATCATTATCGTTATCAGTATCATTATTATTATTGTTATTATTATCATTGTTGTTATTTAAAACTGTTATGGCTAGCAGAAGTGCAGATGTAATCATGCTATCATACTGAAATATAGCCAAGGACACTTTGTTTGGAACAAGGAAATACAGTGATCGCATTCGGATCAACCCTTATATACGGGGCGAAATCTGCAAAGGCCCAGGTTTCTGGCTCAGTCCTTCAGTTTCGTGTAATTGTTTCTTTCGTAAGCCGATCGAAATAGCATCTTATGACAGTTTTCGAGTAAAAAAACGCGCATGTATAATTACTATTTTTATCTATTTAGGCAGCTTTGGTGGCCGTTTCCTTCCAAAGATCCTTAAACGCAACCATTTGCAACAAGGTGAAATGTACCATTCGTTCATACCTGTTACACGTACAGCCCAACACGAGCTCGCAGTCTTTGTTGAGAGTGGATGTGGATGATAGCGGTGTTCCTACTGGAGTATCGTTAACTGGACAAAGCAGTCAGTCTAAGTATACTGGTGAGCTATCTCCGTAAATCGATCTAAGTCACTGAATGTAATCTAACGGTCAAGCTCACTGTACCATCAAACAAACAGCAAATGTCGTTATCTGTCACCAACAGTTTCCAAGATATAACTTATAATTATTAAATGAAATTTCAAAGAAGAGTACTAGTTGGCCAAATCAAACAAAACTGGCTTGAAAACCAAAACTAACCGGGGAAATATTTCAGGAGGAGCTGGCACAAAAAGGCTACGCCTCTAACATATTGGGCAAACAGGAGGTCGGAAATAAACGTAACGCAGAAACACGAGGGAGATATCATTTATGTTAAGCTTGTGACGCGAGGTTAACGTTTTTGACACTAGAAAAATAACTAAAATACATAAAGTCATGAGACTAGAACAACAGAAGAAAGTTCTACGAAGATGTTCTATTCTCAAAACGTCATTATTCACTATTGGAAATACATGTATATTTAATTCACTTTAAATCAGCCACGCCGTAAGTGCTACTTGGAAGCAAGTGGCAATTAAAGTGGACAGTTTTCTTGAGCTATCAGTTCTTGCGCTACTTTCTATGATCTTCTATTTACGAATTTGTTTTTATTTACTTTATTCTCAGTTGGGCGTACGACAATCTTTTCAAAACGACTCCAGAGCTGTTAAAAAGGGTCAATTCAGGTGTACTGTTACAGCGTCGCTTTCAAAAAATAAACAAATTAACTAAGTAATTAATAAATGAATTAATTAATTAAGTAACATATTTTGACAGTTTTTCACCTGAAACACTGCGTGCTTCAAATCGGCTCTACACCCAAGTTAGTAACCACGTTCCACTGGAAACATAATCAGAGTTATACCCTGGCTGTGAAATCAAATGAAATAGCTTTAGAGGTAAGACTATAATCAGTTGATGATATGTGGACAGAGTCAAAATTGCTTGATAATTTCACACGATTTCTAATTAAGTCAACTTAAAATTACGCATAACCAGCCGGCCGGCAGCTTTAAGTCACCCCTTAAGCGAGTTTCTGAGGATAAAGTCTCGAGTGTGAACCCTTCGTCAGCTGGAAAGTATACCTTTACAACTGATATCGCTACGATAACCAACTTCTATTTATGTATGACGTTTCTGTCTCCGATCTCCATATATAGTATGACGCAACTATGGGGGTCAAGTCTGCATACGAGCCAAGTGGCCCATGAGGCCGGAACTTATCTCGATTTCTATAGTATGGAGCGAATGACGACTACAATATTATCTAAATTGTTTGGCGTTTTTTGAGGCGTGGAAAACATGGCTTTATGGTCGTGTAATGGTTGTTTTTTTCTTCCTTTCCTTTTAGTTCGTGGGTGATACAGCTTCTGTTACAAACAGTCACCGTTTCTTCATGCGAGGTGTAAGGTGCGGCTCAAGCAGTTTGACGTCGTGCAAGACAATGAAATCAGTTCTGCCAGCTGGGGGGTACATTACAACCGGCACTCAAGGACGTGTTACGCTCGACGCTCCAAATGGAAGAGATCGGCGCGCTTGGTTTCTTATGTCGTGTGCAAGATGATAGTGCAGAATTAGTGAAAACAAGATGGCTAGCGACTCAAGGGCTATACAAAATGGAATAACATCTACAAAACTGCCCCTAGGTTATAAACTAATATATATTTATGAGAGTCTCAATGGGGTTAGTGGTTTTCCGTAAAACGGGCAAAGAATTTAGCCGGCCAGGCGTAAAAATTGGAAAATTTTAACCGTTGGCAGTAAAAAATGTTAATGTGAAAAAGTGTTAGCTTCTAAAGGGAAAGCCTCAAGATCCCTTTCCAAGACATAAGACAATTCATTTCTTAGATTTCTGTTAACCGTAAGGAAACTAAACTAACCGATAGCCGTAAAAGCTACCACTCCATTGACACCCTCCTATTTATCCAATGTAATACTCATATTTTCATTCGAGCTATAGAATATTCTGATTGATGCAGAACATAGTTGAGTTTTAATACATGAGATGAAACTTACGTTGACAGGTAGAAATGATTTGCAGATACTGATACCATCAAATCGACCACTCCTTACCTTAGAATGCTAATGTTGCAAAACAGTCGAGAGAGTGCTGACGTCATGATTCACTCTTTAACGATTAATCATAACAATTACAATTTCCTCAAATGTGATTGGTGCAAAAACTGCTGCCGTATTTTGCTCTATTTAATCTGCAAAGTTGTAATCGGACAGTTGGCTGTAATCGGACACCTGTAATCGGACAGTTACATGAGCCGATCATCTCAAGTCCTCTCCACTAAATCCACCAATCACCACACTGATCACAATCACTATAGTAACCAATTCAAGAGACTGACTTTGTAAAATTGTGTAAATTTAGTCTCCAGTGACTAATTATGATATTAAAATAACTATTACATGTAAAAGCTCTTTTTCAAATGAAACTTTTTGCTTTTGTGGGAAATTGCAATTGTTATGTTGATTTATACTAAAACTCGATAGAAACACGGACTGCCGCTTCGCGGTCGTCCGATCGTGTTAATCACTACGATAACAGACCGAATTAAAAAATGACTATTACATGTAAAAGCTCTTCTTCAAATGGAACTTTTACTGTTGTGGGAAATTGTAAGTGTTATGTAGATTTATACTAAAATTCGATAAAAACCCGAAACATGTTTTGTATATCTTAAATGTAATCGAGACCGAATGATCTAATTCATAAGGGAAATAGGACATCGTGTCGTCCAATATTCAGTCTGTAATGATACTCGTGATTAACAAATCGGACCCCCGCTTCACGCACGTCTGATTTTGTTAATCACTGGTATGATTACAGACCGAATTGGACTCCCCTAAGTCCTATTACCATTATGAATTAGATTATTCGATCTCGCCGAATACATTTAAGAAATACAAAACATGTACCGTGTTTCTGTCGAATTTTAGTATAAATGTACTAGCGTTCTATTACGAATGCCTTCCTCTGATTAGCTACGCAACTCACTATATATTCTGTGATAGATAGTGAGTAGCGTGGCAGTGTTCCCTTCTTAACAAAATGACAGCTGCTTCTTGGCGTTTTCGAAGTTTCTGTGAAGAGAACTCAGATAAAGTTTTCAACGCTTAGTAGATTTATACTAAAACAATTAGATTATTCGCTCTCGATTTCTGAGTGATAGTTGACTCGGGCTGTGCGTCCTCAACTTTCACACGATAGAAATCTCGAATTCATAATGTAATTGTTTAATAGAACACGATTTTTAACCAATCAGCGCTCGTATTTTATTAGGACTGTTTTCTAAATAACAATTAATTATTCAATCGAGGGCCTATGAGCTGATTGTTTTTCTTGCGGAAATGTTGTTTTAGAAAACAACTACCACATGTATAGAGCGTATGAACTCGAGTGTCCTGCAGCCGTGCAAATTCATTGGAACAAAAGAAAGTGTTTACATAAGAAAAGAGTTGAACTTCGACAGGATTGCCGCTGTTTTATTGTTTTGGAACAACAATATGGCTGCTATGACGTCATGTGCATACGCTCCATATACCGAGTAACATGTGAGTAATTTAATATATTCAATATGGCCGCCGCGTCGGTAAGTTAAGTAGGTCTATCAGGTAGGTCTATCAGGTAGGTCTTTCAGGTAGGTCTCTCCGGTAGGTCTATCACGTAGGTCTATCAGGTAGGTCTATCAGGGCGTTTAATTAGTATCACACAGTGTTCGGCTGTGGACAACTTGCGATCTGATTTACCCAACAGTCATCTCCATGACTACAGAGCAAAGAAAAACTGTCCAAAAATAAGTTTGAAATTCTACCGTTCAAACGTTGTTCAAGAATGTTCACAGTTTGCTTTGACTTTGATCATAGGGCCATATTCACAAAGGGGAAGAACAACGGTGGAGCCCCACCTTACGACCACCCCGTCAATACGGTCTCCACGTTATTACGGCCACTTTATTCTGGCCCGTTGACAACCGGATTAACGGGGCTCCACTGTACAATGTACCTGTAGTCACTCAGTTTCGTACTATTAAGAATCTACTGACTGTTGTAAAAATATCCCCGGAAGAGTCCTCTGGCAGGTTTTTGTATTTTTATTACTATTATTGCATAAACAACGTAAACGCGACTTAGAAGCCAAACGTAGTTCCTTTGCCTTTTATAGTTAATATCAGCTATCTTTAATAAAACAAGTGATCAAAGACGGAGTAGTTTAATTGCCTTTCTAATCTATGTCTAGTAATGTATTATTATGTCGAAAGCTTGGTAATCATGTATAAGCACCTGTGTTTGAATTGTCACTTTCAAAAGCGCAAATCAATTGACATCACCTACCACTCATACCTCATGCCCAGATTCAACAATTTCAGTCGTGTCACCAAGTAAAGTCGTTGATTTGCATAATCCAGTTAACATGGGTATATAGCTACGTCAGCATAACGTAATCAGAATACGTCGAGTCGATTTGAAACTTGTGGGGAATAGAAAACTAATATTAAGTCTCAGAGAATTCACTGCTCCCATCCTGCATTTGTTCTCCTGACTGAATTTATTTAGATCAGTCTGTTCGATAATGTACATGTTGTCTAACAGTCGATTAAAACTGAGTTTCGAGTAATCGTAACCAAGTTTCTTTTTGCGCGTAAGATCTGCAGGCTAATCATTGGTATTTAGTTTTGAAAAATCAATGTTTGAGAATTTTCGATAAATCACCCAGGAAAATGAACAAATCGTGCGAGTCGTGATCACTAATTGTCCAAGAACCCTGGGCTCGGTTGTTCAAATCCCGATTAAACTAACCTCCGATTAAGCCTAATCGTCGATTAAAACCAGTAGCACCGGGATAGCTATTCGGAGGAATTAAGAACGTTGTTCAAAGCCCGATTAGAGGGCAGATTAGTTAATCGCTGATTAACGGTTAGTACGTGGTGTAAAAACCACTTATATTGTCTCGCTAATCGACAATTAGTATCCCATAATGCAATTTCCGTGAGTAAGCACTCTGATTCTTTCCAATATTGCCTAGCGTTATAGACTGCCAGCGAAACGGTGAACTTGTCTACTCCAGTTGCATCGCCGACAACTTGCAGTAAGCCACCACTCGCATAACATTTTGTAGTGCTATCAGCACTTAATCGATTAGTTTCAGAGCGTAATAACAATTCGTTTTCCTGTGTAAATCCGTCTCTACGAGGTTTGTATTGTATTCAATTAAGGCTCTGTCAAATCTGTAGCGAGTGCGAAGCTTTTGATTAATGTTTTGATGTAAATTAGTATGCTATCGTTATATCGATAAATTCGTGATCGTCTTTGTCTCACGTAAGGAAGGCCGAACAACAAGTCGGCCATTTTATTGCAATATTAACTGGCCGACTAGCGATTTAATCTTCCTTCGGATGTGTATTAAATTTAACCCGCCGATTTGAGTCAGATTGGTGTTAATTGGGCTTTGGGCAACGCAATCTAATCGCAGATTAAATTTTAATTGCGGATTGGCATATTTAAGGGCGGTGCCTACTTTTGTTAGTGCGCACACATTCTGCGCATCACGCAAGCCATGGTTTAAGCGTGCGCCGCGCGCGCTGGAGTTGACATTGACGCAATCGACTACGCCACCAAGTACACGACTTAAGTTAAACCAAAATTTCCAAAATTTTCCTTCTGTCACCAAATCAATTTTAATGAACCTGTACTTAAACCAGGAACACCGGAATAGCATCATATCGCTAAGCAATAAATGTTAACGTAACCTAGCTATTATCTTTTAGAAAATTACACTCAAATCCAACTGTAAACATGTACCGGCAGATGGCGTAAGGCGCGCGCAAAAACGCAAATGTCTTACTTACTGGGGAGGTGACAGGAAAAAAATGTAACGGGCACTCGGCAGTAGGATGGCTTTACATATTTTTATGTTCAAAATCGGGGGGTCCAAACAAAAACCGTGAGCACTCAGGCTACTTAATAGGCCCTTTGCATAAATGGCGCCTAATTTTAAATAACAATACTTGGTTCATCCTTAGCCTCACATTCATGTTTCAAGACAAAGGAATTTTCACTTGAATGTGAGGCTAAGGATGTATCAGTATTGTTATTCAAATTTAGGCGCCATTTATGCAAAGGGTCTATAGGCTCTGACTTGGAAGCTCTACGGTTATATTCATCTTCATTTTACTTTACGCTGTTCAAATGTGAAGCCTGCAAACACAGAATACATTGTTATACTCTTAATAAAGAGTGAATTTCCAGCCATGCAGGTCCAACGCCGCACTGGCCTAGAATTTAAAACAAAAGGCCAAAAACAGCAAAAACGCTTACAACAAGTTCCTTATACCAAACAATGAATATAGGTATCTTAAGAGTTTTGTTTGACATGTTTCTACTCACTAAACTTCATCATCATCGTCGTCATCGCTGATGGCTTTATCACAGCTGCCAAACCTTTTGGCAAACTCTCTCTCGAAGACATCCATTGAATCAGCATCAATTAGGACAAAGCGAATGTCTTTTAGACTTCCCGGCTTTATCGGATCCTTTCCGCCTTCAGAGGTTTTGGTTGTAGGTTTCTTCTCCTTCTTCTCCTCTTCTTTGTCACCAGTTGTCTTTCCATCCACTTTGTTTTGACCAGTTGCTTTTGAACCTTTTTCTTCACATCTTCTTTCTTGACCACATTTGGCATTGTGAGGTACTCGTCCACTGCGTTTAGCATGGCGAAAGCGCAAGCGTCTAAAGGAGCACGAAAGATACCAGAACTAACTGCTGGTACAGCGACAGATGATAAACCAAGCTGCGATGCAAGTTTTAGACTCTCGACACAGGCCTTTTGAAGAAGCTTCATGCTCTTTTTATCAGACTGCCTGTTCCATTCTGGACCAACTGCGTGTATGACAAACTTGCATGGTAAACTGCCAGCGGTCGTGTAAACTGCGTCACCAACGTGTAGCATTTGAAAGCCGCGTTCTTTAATCAATTTGTCAGATTCTCTCTGTATTTCAAATCCACCCTTTTGAACAATCGACTTTGCAAGGCCAGCTGCATGATTCAAAAAATACATTTGCAGGATTGACGACGGCATCGACTACCTCACCAGTAATGTCGCCATATCGAAGGGATATGGTGACGCCTTTTTCCGTCTGATGGGAAAAAGTCTCTATGGATACTGCTTCTGCTGGCACCGTTCCCATTCCTTCAGGCCGCATGGCAGTATCATGCTTAGGCTGTTCGCGCATTTCTCCTTGTACTGTCAGCATCACTTGCTGAACAGATGCAGCATCTCCGAACACAATGTAAGGGCCATTTTCTCGGGGTAAGTCTATTATAACTGGATACCTATTTGTGACGTACTCGATCAAGGCATCAACTGCACCCTTATCAAATCTCGTCAAGTCCATTTCCTGGGTAACCATACCCTGGGAGGCAGTCTCAACCAGCTTGCGAAACTCTCTGCAAGCCTCGTTGTATCTGGTCAAATCACAACCATGTTTTGGCTTTAGTGTAACTGGAGTATCACCATTTAACGTGGCCAACTCGACCAGAAATTTGCTGCTAATCTGTTGAACCTGTTCGTTGAAAAACTGGGTCATAAAACGAATTTCAAGTGGATGCATGCTAAAAATCTGTAAACCTATTACTGTAGGATGCACGCTCCCTTTAGTCTTGTAAACCTTTTCTTCGGGGTTTTCATCCAAAGGTGTTGCTATGATTACGTTTTCTCCAGCTGAGCTCGCCTCTGCTGCTCTGTCCATCTCGGATGCTTCGATACTTGTTTGAGCTTTAGCCTCCACGGAAAGCTTGCACAGTTCGTTTGCAATGCTTTCATCCTTGATAAGGTACTTCTTAACAATACCGTGACAGTTATTGATCTGGCTCAATGTGCCATGTATCACAAAGCATTTGTCATTGTATTCAAACGATATACCAACCTCTGCTTTAATCTTCTGCAAAATCTGCTCAGCCTCTTGGAGTTGAATATTAAAATCAAAGGGATGCAGCATGGCCGTGACGTGAGAGAATACCTAGAGGTAATTAGTTCTTAGTTAGTCAGGTGAAAACAATTAAAAAAGGAACTGTGAAATGAGAGTAATAGGGTTAAAACCCAAAATAAGAGAAAAAAAACCCGCATTATTACGAACGTAAATGCTACCGTACAGCATGATTAGGGGCCTAATGGACTGTGCTGCTCAAGTCCCGGGAAAATTAAATAATGCTTGCATGGGATTTTAGCAACATAACGTGTAAACCCCTAGAAAACAACTTGAGGAGTTATCGGGCGAAAACATCGCCTGATTACACGTACGCTTCGAGACAACTTTTCAAATACCAAGGACTATCAAATTCTACAAAAATCCGCAGAAGTTTTCGAAATAATGTCCATCGATCGATCGCCAATCCAAGTAAAGAAAGAAAAGAAGAAGCGTCGTCAGGCGTTCAATCAGTTGAGGAACGGAAGTACACTCTTCACTATCATATTTTCCGTCTCCGCCGCATTTCGTCCTGCTCTGTAACTTAGCGAAAAAAATTTTCATTAAATATGAAAAAGAAAATTATATTGCATGTGCCAGAAAAAAGATGGAATTTTTGAGGGTGAAATGGGCGAACTTTCTGTTTAGTTTATTTCAACTTGTTTGTTAAAATGTAATGTAAATACAAAATATTGTAATGTAAAATGGATTGTTAGTGATAGTGCAGAGTTAATAATAATAATAAATTGAAATTTATACCGCGCAGTTTCTATAAAGATATTCAACTGCGCCTTACAATAAATATT